>MU223061.1:3338812-3358778 GCA_018584345.1 Thuja plicata | reverse complement strand
ATATACATATATATAGATATACATACATATATATATATGTATATCTATATATATGTATATGTGTATATGTATATATATATACATATATACATATATGTATACACACACACACACACACACACACACACATATTAGTGAATTATCTTTGTGAGATAGTGATCACCATGATTTTTTCCAATTTGGGTTTTCCATGTATAAATCTGGTGTTCATGTGCCACTGGTTTTTTTCTTTACCTGCTTATTGTTTTATGTGGTGACTATTTAAGTTAATTAGTATTGTTTTGGTTTATGTTGATTCACCTTTCCCCCTGTCAACATCTTAAGTGTGTTCAACAATTGGTATCAGAGCTTGGTTCCTCTTGAAGAAGCTTTATTGCTTGAGGTTGATCTAGAGTCATGAACATCATGGTTGAAGAGGATCTTTTTGGTTAAATTGATTTGGATGAAGATGTCAAATTGGATCAAAAGTTGAAGATCACTTTGGATGATTTGAGTAGAATGAGATCTAATTTGATGAAGGCTAAAAATAAGCTTATGTTTCAAAGAAATCTTCTAGATGATGCAAAAAGGGAGATAGAAGATCTTGATGAAAAGTTAAATTGTAAGAAAGATGAGTGCTCCAAAATGAAATTATATTAGTTTGCACGAATATGATAATCGAAAACTAAGAAAATTTAAAGAAGATCATTTAGTCAAGGGTTTACAATTTAAAGATGATTTTTTTGGGTTAGGGCACAATGGTTTTGACAAATGGAATAATAATCCGATGATTGAAAATGATTATGTTGTCCAAATCAGATTAAGTAGAATTCATGAAGATGTATCTAGTTAGATAAGCCTTATCAAATTAAAAAAAAGATGCCTCAAGGGTTGTGACAGGACTTTGTGCTACTCGTAATATGCCATATTAAAATATACTACTAGTGTGGAGGTAAAAAAGTTTACTGGAATTATGTCTGATGGTGGGCCCCCAAAAATTAACACTATCACATATTTGGGATAATATATTAAACAATGGGAATATTGTAAAAAATCTATTACAAAAATAGAGAGGGTTTGTGTTCTGCTACCAAAGTTCATGTTGCTTACAAAATTCTTAATGAAAATTTTGACTATGATCTTTGTGAGACATTGAGGAGACAATTGTTTGCCAATATAAGGCTAAGCAAGGTTGAACATTATCCATTACATACTTGTGCTACATATAATAAATTATATTTGGATAAATAAATTACTCTATGAGATTACTAAGGTTGATTGCATGGGTATTACTAAAAGATTGATAAGATATCCAAGAGATATTGCAAAGACTAAGACCGTGGAAGAATAATATATCGTTGCAAGTGAAGAAAAAGGTAAAGGTAAAATAACAAGAGTTAGGAAAACAAAGACTTCATCCTCTAGTGTATCAAAAAAGAGAGTAAGAAGATTGTGATTAGAGAGCTCCTCTGATCTAGTAGTTATACCTAGTGACAATAAAGAAGAAGATCAAGAGGAAACTATAGGTTTTGATGCTAAGGAGTAGGTTGTTTCTCCTATGTCTTCAGATGAAGGTGATTTATTAGTAGAGAAAATTATTTCTATGGTAAGTTAGTCTAGTGAACTGAAGATTGTTGGAGATATGTTTCATATTGTTCCATCTTATGATCAAGACATTATTAAAGAAGGATTGGAAATATATCTGAAAAGGAACAAAATGATGCCAAGTGATTTCTCCATTGTATATCCGAATGAATTTGTTGAGTCCTATTAGAATAGTCCCAAAGGATAACTGAGAGGGGGGGGTGAATCAGTTATCAACTAATTTAATTCTTTTCTTTTCTTAGATATCAATTAATATAAAGTAAATGCACATTCAGATAACACAATAGAGAACACAACAATTTTGGTTACGGGGAAACCAAATAGGTAAAAACCCCGGTGGGAATTAGCACCCACAAAGAACTATACTTGAGTATAATTATCCCCGTTAAGAGATCTTGCAACCATGTTAGGAGTTTTTCTTTACAATGCAATGAGTACAAAGACCTGGTTAAAGGTTAGACCCTGTTAGGAGTCTTTTACAAGTAACCCTGTTAGGGGTGAGGACTCACTGTCCAAAAGCTCACTGCTAAAATGATGAAGGCTGTAACCTTCAGTAGAATAGATATACACTATATCTGATAGATGAACTATTTGAGTAGACCTACTATCTTGATCAGTTCCAGTGTGTTGTATACTTCCACTTCTTCTTCACATAGATCTTTTCTTGATGAATGAAATGTCTCTACTATCCCAAAACAACAAACATTCTGTCCTACAATTTTCTGTCTTTATTCATTTCATTCACACTTGGCATTCATCAAATGAACTACTATAAGTATATTATCCAAAGGATGTGATCTTTGTTGGCTCTAGGAGTCCCTTCAATACTTCTTTCATCATCCACATCATCCATACAACCTGATTAGAAACACACAACTCATACTGAATAGACGCAACGCTTCACAAAGTCGGCTCCACCAAATTAACTTCAACTTCACGATTCTGATAGAACATGTTTGGTGCCTTTAGGTAATTATCTTTAGCTCATAACTAAACATGAATACAAACACACATATCCCAAAGATAGGCACAACTCAAGAAATAATTTAATTACGTTGGCTCTTCACAAATAGTCTTCAATCTCTGTAACTGTCATAACTGATTAACATAACTCAACTGAAACTTCATATCAGACTCGGTGTGAATGTACATAGAATCTAGAACATGTATACACCATGGAAATGAACATGCATAGCTCTAGAACATCTATATTGATAATTTCATATAGAACACTGCAGTATATTATATGTTGTCATCAATGACAAATATACAATCAATTATTTTCACAGAAGCAAATCTCCAACAAGTCCTTTAATGAGAGGTTGACTATTGAAGGATCTAGCTTTGAAATAAAGAATGGTTTAGAAGGGAACCTATTAGATAAAGTTACCAAAATGTGCAAAAAAGGTTAGCCTAACGTAGTACAAGAAATGGCATAGGTTAGAAGGGATATAAATTTTGGATATGTTTTATACAGATTCAATTTGGATTGGCCAAAGGATACATAGCCCCTCAAAGTGGAAATGAAATCTATTGAGTCCCACTTAACTAGTACTTCAATAAAATTTAACATTTATAGAGATGTCTCAAGAAGATAAAGAAACATGATTAAGGAGTTAAAACTATAATTAGGATTATCTTTGGTTTCAATGCAATCTTGCATCAACCAAAAAAATATTTGAGTTTTTCTGTTTCAGGTCACCAGTTGCAGTGTTTCATGTCGTGGTCGAGTTCTACAAATCCTTGGCAGTTTTAGTCATAGATTTGTGTTAGAGATATCATTAGGAATATTTTACTATGATCACAACTCATTTTGAGTTATCGCGCCCGAGTTATGCTAGATTCTTTGGTTGTGTTTAGAACGTGTTCATGTTCTTGAACCTATCAGTGTTTGGATCTTCGGTTGGATTTCCTTGTTCGGCGGTGCTTATGGATCATTTTACTATGTGGCTACGTGTTAGGCATACCTATTTGTATGATTTATCCTTTTGATTTAACTGTTGGTTAAAGATATTTATATCTGAGGCTGACTAGGTAGTTAGTTTGTAACACATTTTGTTTGTCTTGGAAAATGTAATCTTGAGGTCGACTTGTTTGGTCGTGGTCATGTATTTATGTGGGATCTTGGATCTTGTTTAGAGGCAGTTGGGGGAATTCAATAAGGGATTGAATAAGTCTATTTAGCAGTCGTAGATCATGAAGAATAAGCAGGTTTTCTTTGTAGTAAGTCCCTAGCATTGGAGATGGGCATGTTAGATTTCTATTTTAGATTTTGCAACCATTTTACCTATTAACAAAAAGGATGCATATGTGTTCCATACTATAGATCTGTGTGTTTAATTCTCTAAATATTTGAGTTTCTACTGTGTAACTCTTGTTGTAAGGTTTGATTGTTCATTTTCTTGGACCCTCTTACCTTGACTATAGGAATGAGGGTTATCAAAGAGATGATAAAAAGGGTGTTTAAGGGCACTTGTTTCAAGTGTGGTGGAGAAGTTCATAGGTCCTTTGAATGAAAACAAGGTGGATATGAAAAGTGGATTGAAAGAAACAAAAGGAAAACTCTTGTATAAGAAGAGGGATCTTTTGAATCAATTTAAAATAATTAGGCTGAAAAGGGATATACATTGATCAGGAGGAGAAACTTGTACCATGATGATAAGATGGAGAACCCTTGGCAAAGAAAGAACCTATTATGAACTAGATATCTTGTTGGTGGTAAGGTATGTAAACTTATAGTTGATGGTAGTAGTTCTGAGAATTTGACATCTGAGGAAATGGTAAACAAGTTGCAGTTGCAAAGATTGAAGCATCCCAAACCCTATGAGATTTCATGGATAAAAGATGATCACAAGGTGTTGGTAAGTGAACAATGTTGGGTTAAGATGAAAATAGGGAAATATCACGATGAAGTATTGTGTGATATAATGCCTATGGATGTATGTCATTTTTTGTTGGGTAGACCTTGGCACTATGATATACAAGATATACATAATGGAAGAAGAAATACATATAATTTTGTGGCTAATGGTATGAAAAATATATTTTTGCCTTTGGAGGAACCTTCTAAAGGGGAAATTTATACTAGTGCTATAATTTGCATGGTTGATTAAAGGAAATTCTTGGAAGGTATGAGACATGAGAATGCTTATTTTTCTATTGTTCCAAAGAAGATTGCAGATATAGATATAAAAGGTGAATTTTAATACAGGTCTGATTACTAAGAGGGGAGGGGTGAATTAGTAATCCACAACTTCACCTAATTCAACTTCTTTAAACTCTATGCAAAAAAACATTCAATATCATCTAACATAAGTAAAAGTTTCAATGCATACATCCACAAGTAATCAACCACACAATGTAAATGTTACCCAAATTTTCCTCATCTGGTAAATTTTGGCTATAGGTGGAGTAAATGTGGCTCCCACAAGGATAGAGCCCAGACTATGAGAAAGACCTTAAATTTTTAGGTCTTGGTTGTGTCCTCTACTATGTTTTGAGCCCTCGGGTCTGCCTTGTTCATGTGAAATAACCTAAGTATTGAAAGCAATATGCAAACTTAATAGAAAAATCCCTAGTTATCCCAAGCTTATTCTATTTTGTCATTACCTTTTTGAATAAAATAAGCTCCCTCTAAAGACATGTGTGCAAATATAATACCCTTTGTCTCCTTGTCGCAGTAAGAAAATGAATATTCTCCAAAGCTCAAGAGACTTCCTGTGCACCGTCGATCCAGATCACTCATATTCTCCATCTTACGGTTGTCGCTAAGTATCTGGAAGAAATGATGACATCAGCAGAGATCACAAGACTTGGAGACTGCCTGTTCTATTTTTCCTTTGTTGCTTAGTCTCCGTAAGATGGTGGGGCCAGTTAAAATTTCTCCCAACTTCGCGTTGGTTGTTGATCTTATGTTATGATCCAATGGTAGTCGAGTGATCTTATGTAGTGACTCAAAGTTAAATAAAATATCATAAGATCTTGTGACTTAGTATATTTCTAACCCTGCAGATATAACTTGGGTTCATGATGGTTGAGTTAGGCTTTCTTTCAGTCGCTAAGTCTCACAAAGAAACCATAGTTATTCAAAATGATTGGAGATCAGGAGACTCTTCAGTTGCTAGGTCTCTGAAAGAACCATGGTTAAAGATGAGTTAAAGCTGAGTGAAGTTCAGATGTCAGCGCAAAGGTAATCTCCGTACAACTAAGAAAAGATCCAACGGTTGGCGCTATGGCTTGAACAGAAGATGCAGTTTGTTTAATATATGAGTGATTGTACCATGGTGCCACGTGTCCTAGGTGGGCCAGAGTGTCATAAAAAAAGGAAAGGGATAAATGTAAGACAAGTTAGATCTAATCTAATGGTTGGCACAAAGGCTTATGGTGAAGACGCGCACACGATAACTATCAAGGGATTGTGCCATGCTGCCACGTGGGTTAGTCTGATGCGGGTTGAAGGACAAAGGCAGTAATGATAAAGAAAGGATCAATGACTGTAGTTTAAAAGAAGACAAAGATTCAAATATGAACCATTGATCAAACTCCCACGCCACCTAACCGTTATTATTTAAATATTTAAAATTATGAAAATCTGATTCTCAGAGTTCATAAGCAGTGACGCAATTTCACAGGAATTTGACAGACAGATGGATTGTGCCAACTTCTTAGAGCTGCATTAATTGTAAGGTAAAGATATTCAAAGTCATATCAGATCATTTAAGATATTTCACGATGCATTTATGAGAAGAATTGATAGTATTAGGGTTTCTGATTATTCTATTGCATATGAATTACAACCCTAATTTTAGGAATCAGATTTGCTCCTACCCTGCGTGCAAAAGGAGGATGTATATAATAGTTTTAGAAGTTATTGGTAATTATATTTTCCCAGTTGTAAAAGTTATCCGAGGCATTCTTTTTGCCCTCTAATTTTGGCAATTTGTAGTCTTTCATTGGAATCCAGACTTTGTGGGAATTATCTGTGACATTTTTTCTGTCCTCTAATTTCCCTCTTTTTGTATTTTCTCTTAATGAATATGATACACTGGTTTATATCAGAGAAGTCTTAGATTCCAGAGCCCTTCTCTTTTTCATCATCTTTGCATGCTATTGTAGATGATTTGATTTAGATAGTTTGTGGATTTTGTTCATCCCTAACTATTTTGTCTCATTTCTGCATCCATTTGCTGAAGTGAACGTTTGCTTGCAGGTCACAATCTGTGTCTAAATTTATTAGGAAAGCTATTGTTTGTGAAATATTTTCTTTCTTTGAATAGCCTCTTTCTATTTTGGATCTCTCTGTGAAATACTTATGCAAGCCTATTCAGATAGATTGTGGTCTATTAGATCCAAGAGTCTTCATGCTGGTGTGGCCACTATGTTATCTTCATATTACCTTTGGTGTATCACCTATTAGGATAGTTTGCTTTTAGTTATTTCCATTTTATGCATTCCTTCTATCCCTTTTCCCTCAAGAGTTTACTTTCATGTTAAGAAGTAAATTTGGGTGATTATCCAAGAGGAACCAACCTAGAATCTGGAGGTCTCATTTCAGTTAGCAAAGGTCCCACAACCTGGAGATGATTCCCATGTTATAGTAGATTATCAAGACTGTGAGAGCTTGACCTAGGGTGCAAAATTTATTGTATAACAATTCTGGCACACCCGGTGGGACCGTAAAATAAATTTACTTTCAAAGGTTATGCTATCTCTGATATACTGATTGCATAATATAGACCTAGAGAGGTTTTCCTGCCAAGCATATCTGGTGACTCCATTGGTGAAGAACAGAAGATCCAGTCCTGTTCAAAGTCTATGAGAAATATCGAGACAAGAAGCTCAAAGCTTTCTGAGTTCTTGCAACTGCCCTTAACAAGAAATTATAAAGGGAGATCATCTCAAAGAACACCCCCTACAAGGAGGGTACAATCTACACCACCTGGTACTTCAGAGAGGAGACCTTTGCATTTTCATTTTAGAAGAAGAGGAAGATCCTTAACTAGAGAGCTACAAGAAGATTCAACTCTACCCCTCAATACCACTCACACAGTTGCTGCTCAACAAATCTCAGCTCCTGCAATGGCTATACAGTTTTCCTTTGCACCCTTCAACCAAGGAAGTCCTTTAAACTTTTCTCAACACCATGATGTGCCCTTGGTAGCACTCAAAAGTCTACCTAATTTCATAGGTGAAGGACATACAACATCTTTCAAACATATAAGAGATGTGACTACTATCTATAGTATACACAATATCACAGAAGAAGATGTGGCTACCAAGCTATTAGTAGCCTCTTTTAAAGGTAAGGGTTTAGAATAGTTTAGAACCCTTGCTGTTGGTTCTATTAATTCATGGGATGGATTAGGAGATGCACTAAGTTAATACTTTGAGGATAAATCAAATAATTTATGTTTTGTTGAGCAACTAACAACCATAAGGAGAGATCCTCAAGAAAAGATGACAGATTTCAATAATAGATTCCTCAAGACATCGAATAGAATACCTATCTTAGTAAGGCCATTAGTTGACCATGCTTTCCTATACTTATTTAAAAGTTTGGATGGTCAAATATATGTCATGATCCAATCCATTGGGGTACCTCGTTACCTCAAGCTTTTGACATAGCTGTCAAGGCTGAAAATTGTTTGATCCAGGTAGGCATGATAGCCAGAAGGCCACCCATGCCTATCTTTCCTAATCTTCAACTCACTACACCTCTGTAAACACCTCTTTTTACCCCTATACCCACCATAGTAGCACCTAAGGCTGGTGCAAGCAGTGAGGAATCAAAAGCGGACCCTTCTCAAGAGCTACTTGAATTAAGAGATAGTCAGCAAAAGATGCAAAGTCATCAGCAATAAATGACTAACTTATTGCAAACTATGACCAAGGAGCTGACCAACTTAAAGAAACGGGATCAGGGGAGTAGACCACCCTATCAATAGCAGAATCAAGGTCCTAATCATCAATATCAAAATCAAAGACAATCTTACCAGCAGAATAGGCCACCATATCAAGGAGGTTATCAGGGACAAAGGCAAAATTTTAATCAAAGGTAGTCCCAACCTTATAATCCGATGCCTCTTAACTCTGCAAATCTAGTTAGGGATGTGGTCCCGAGTCAAAATAATCTTTCTGCAGAAATGGAATGGTGCTATCCTTGTAATCAGTCGCATAACCAGACAACATGTCTAAATGGAATGGTACACCAAGCACTTATGGTGCAGAATGCTTCAAATATACAATCAGAGGTTTCTTCTAGTGAGCCACCTCCCCAACAAGAAGCATATGCCGATGAGACCACTCTCCCTAATTGGGAGGAGAAATATTTGAATGGAGTTAATGGTGAATCCCCAATTTCTACCAACACTAGGTCTAAAAGAAGGGCTCAAGACATGGAGCAAACAGGAGATAGGGCTAAGGTTTCTACATCTGCAGAATCTTCACAACCATTTACTCCTGTCATACTAAAGAAAGTCCCCATCATTCCAATCAAGGAAAATCAACCTTCCAAGGAGGTTGAGCCTATCATAGTGAAGGCACACCAAAGAGTACACACAACAATGCCTTTCAACATTGTGGACAATATGAAGAAAGTAAATGTTACTATGTCTATGTGGGACTCTTTGGCTATTCCAGGGCAGCCTGAAATCTTGAAGAAGGCTATGGGTGAAGTGTCAACTCCTCAACCCACAAAAGATACAACAAAGTTAGTGTTGATCAACACTGATCAAGAAAAGGATACTCCAAGAAGCAATTCCAAAACAAATACCATTCAAGCTAGGAACTTAAAACCACCTCCCTTTTATGTATCTTTAATTATTGGAAAATATTTAGTACATAATTGTATGGTAGATAGTAGAGCTACTAGCACTGTCATGCCTAAGAAGGTGGCTAACCAATTGGGACTAAAATATGAACCTTTCCAAAAGAGGGTTACCCAGCTTGGTGGTTCCTCAGTAAACACAATGGGTGTGGCCAAGGATACCAGTTTAATCCTCCATGCAAGCCCCAATTTCTCTATCCTACTTGACATATACATCATAGACCTCCCTACCCTATTTTCCATATGTTTATCAAGGGATTTTACAGCCAAGATAGGAGGCTATCTTTCTTCTGACTGGTCTCACATGCTTTTCCATACAAGATATGGAACTAAGGTTACTATCAAGTCCAAATCATTGGAAGCACACCATATAGAACCTTATGTGTCCAATGTAATCAATACAAACTACCTTGCACTTGACAGTAACAACTTCCCAATCATCAGAGAAACAAATTCTAAAATAGAAGGTATCCCAAATATCTATATAGATGATTTAGAATCAGAGAGAGCTTCAGAGGCCCAAGCCAACATTATTTGGGAGACTGGCTTGGGAAACTATTTGTTACAAGAACATGAATCCATAGAGCCAAATATTTTTAAGACAGATACTATGAGTCAGAGGGTCAGAACAATAAAGTATGGGAGCTATACTTTGATCGTGCTAGAAGAAAATGTGGTCATGGTGGTGGTGCTATGTTAGTCTCTCCTAATGAGGAGAAGTATTATACAACCTTTAGGTTCAGTTTCTCTTGCACTAGCAACATTGCTGAATATGAGAGCCTAGTGAATGGATTGGAATGGGCAAGAAAGAGAGGGATCAAAGCCCTAAAAGTTTATAGTGACAGTGAGCTGGTTGTTAGCCAAGTAAGAGGGATAAGTGCAACCAAAAGTGATACAATGAGAGCATATAAGCATCAAGTTTGGGATGCAATTGAAGATTTCCATGCTTTCAATATTGTTGCTATCCCTAGGAAACTAAATCAAAATGCAGATAGATTAGCTTCTATTGGATCTCAGTATGATATCCCTAATAGAATTTCAAAGGAGAGGGACCAACAACATATCAAAGTAATTGTCAGACCTTCTATCCCTGATAATACTATTAATTGGCAAGTGTTTGACAATGATGAACAAATTCTGTAGTTCTTATTTGAAGAGGATGTTTTCTCAGAACATAACCAAGATAGACTAATGCAAAACTATGGTAATCAAGTGATACAATTTAGATCTAATAAGATACCCAAGGGTCTTGTAACCTTAGAAGTTGTCTTCAATAAAGATGATCAAGTTAAGAGTAGTAAAACTAGCCTGGTAGTTCAACAAGAGCATTGTGCCGAACTAAAATTGGAGCCAGGTAAAAGTCTACAATTCGGGAAGGTAAATACTGATTCAGAAAAGCAGACCTATACCTAATTATTTCAAGAGTTCAATGATATATTTGCATGAAAATATGAAGAACTCAAAGTTTTTAATCCAGACCTTGCTCAGCATACCATTGAATTAGAACCGAATTCCAAACCAGTCAGGCAAAAGCAAAGGTCTATCAACCCAAAGCTTGAACCACTTATGCACAAAGAGGTGCTAAAAATAATAGAAAGTGGAATTATTTACCCCATCAAGCATACTAGTTGGGTTTCCAACCTTGTTCCTATTAGGAAGAAGAATGAGGAACTCTGGCTATGTGTTGACTTTAGGGACCTTAATAGGGCATCCCTTAAAGATCACCATCCTCTGTCATCTATGGAGCAAATTCTACAACGTGTCTCTAGATCCGAGAGATTTTCATTACTAGATGGCTATTCAGGATATAATCAGATCCTGGTTCATGAAGAATATCAATATAAGACTGCATTTACAACTAAGTGGGGAACCATGGCTTATCAAAACATGCCCTTTGGTTTGTCCACTGCAGGTGCTACTTTTCAAAAGGCAATGGATATGGCCTTTAAAAGCCTCATGTACAAGTTTGTACTGGTTTACTTAGATGATATAACTATTTATTCTAAGCATGCAATAGATCATATAAAACATCTGAGGAAGATATTTGAAAGATGTAGAGAATTTGGGATAGCTCTTAATCCCAAGAAGTGTGTGTTTGCAGTCCATGAAGGGAAATTGTTAGGATATATAGTATCCAAGAAAGGAATCATAGTAGACCCTGAGAGGATTGCAACTATCTTAGAGCTACCCCTCCCACATCACAAGAAAGGTCTTGAATCTTTCATAGGAAGAATTAACTTTGTTAGGCATTTCTTGCCTAATATTGCAGATCTACTAAAGCCTTTGACAACTAAGTTAAAGAAGAATTCAGCTTTTAGCTGGAGCAAAGAAGGGAAGGCTAATTTCCAAGATATTAAAGAGGCTTTTATAGAAGCTCCTTCTTTTCTAAACCCAAATTTCAGTAAGGATTTTATCTTTTATGCTTATGGAGGTTCTGATTCCATATCTGCAATATTGCCCCAAGAAAATTTTGAAGGATTGGAGCAGCCTATTGCTTTCTTTAGCAAAGGCTTAGAAGAATATGAACAGAGATATTGTTTTGTGGAATAACATGTACTTGCTGTGGTGAAGATCCTAAAAAATTTCATATATTTATTGACTCATAGCAAGGTACACTTAAAGGTTACTCATCCAAGTGTCAAAGAGTTCTTGCTTTCTAAAGACCTAAATGAGAAAAGGGCTGGTTGGATTACTAGAGTGATGGAATATGACATTGATATCCAAACTACCAAGCTAGTTAGAGGAAGAGGTCTTTGTGAGAAGTTGATAGGGGATGAGGGTACAAAGGATTTAGAGAAAATGAATGCATCCTTAATTGTGCTTTCAATAGAAGAACATGCCAAGGTAGCAGGTTGGTTGCCTAACATGATTCATTACCTAAAGAAAGGAAAATGCCCTATAGATTCGGATTCAGCTAAGAGAAGGTATTACAGACTACAGTCTATCCCCTTTACACTGATGGATGAGATTATTTTTAGAAAATATCATAATGGTGTCCTTCTCAGATGCATTGATTCAGAAAAGATAGCAAATGTCCTATTTGAATTTCATGATGGACCTTTTGGAGGTCATTTCTCTCCTAGGACTACTTCTTTTAAAATCATGAGGGCTGGTTACTATTGGTCATCTATCTTCAAATATAGTCATGATTATGTGAAAAAATGCATCAAATATGCCATGTTTGTAGGAAAATAAAGGCTTGTAGCTATGCCCCTTCAGCCCATCAAAATAGAGCAACCTTTTATGAAATGTGGCATAGATTTCATTGGCATGATTAATCCTCCATCTAGTGTAGGCCATAAGTGGATAGTCACTGCAACTGATTATTTCTCTAGATGGACATAAGATATTGCATTAAAAGAAGCAAATGAGAGTGTTGTCCTCAAATTTTATGATGATATTATTCACAGGTTTGGCACTCCAGACTCCATCATATTAGATAATGCATTAGCATTTACAGGCCTAAGAGTGACTGAATGGGTAGTCAAACATGGTGTTTATTTGAACACAAGTTCAAACTATTACCCTTAGGGAAATGGTTTGGCAGAATCAAATAATAAAAACTTGATTAGGATAATCAAGAAAACACTACAAGATAACCAAAGAGATTGGCACACTAAATTGAAAATTGCCTTATGGATAGACAAAATTACCCCAAAGAGGATCATTGGAAATTCTCCATACATGTTAGTGTATGGGAGAGAGACTAAGCTATCTATTTCAAAAGAATTTCCAGCCTTGGACTTAGCTACTCAATGTGTCTTGTTTGAAGAAGGAGAACCTTTGCAAATTAGATATGCTCAAATTATGGAATTAGAAGAACACAAACATAAATCTATGAAATATATGGAAGTCCACCAGATACAAACTGAGACAGGTTTTGATAAAAGAGCCAGGGCTAGAAATTTCAAATTTGGGGATGTAGTCCTCGAATGGGATGAATTCAAGGCCAAGACAGAAAAACATACTAAATTTTATTCCTTCTGGGGAGGTCCATTCACCATCACAGAATGCAAGGAGCATAATGCATTTTAGCTATCAAAATTTTAAGGAAATCCCTTGCCCATCTCTGTGAATGGATTACATTTGAATCCTTGTTTTGAGGTTTGTCCTTCCTTCTAAATATTTGTGAATAAGTTTCCCTGTCTTTTGTTCCTTCTTTCTAGGTTAGTTTCCTAATTTTCAAGAAGTGCTCGTGCACATTTAGTAGTTCCTCCTCCTGGTTTCAATCTGTTTCAAAGGTTCTATTTTTCTCAGAGGATGACTCTATGCCCAATGAATGTCAAAGGTCACTATTCTAATGTCTAGCAGGCAGACATCCAACAGAAATCACCAAGAATGTTACCCAGATTTTCCTCATCTGGTAAATTTCGGCTACAGGTGGAGTAAATGTGGCTCCCACAAGGGTAGAGCCCAGCCTATAAGAAAGACCTTAAATTTTTTGGTCTTGGTTGTGTCCTCTGCTATGTTTTTAGAACTCTGGTCTATCTTGTTCATGCAAATTAACCTAAGTATTGAAAGCTCTATGCAAACTTAATAGAAAAAAACCTAGTTATCCCAAGCTTATTCTATTTTGTAATTACGTTTTCGAATAACTTAAGCTCCCTCTAAAGACATGTGCACAAATATAATACCCTTTGTCTCCTTGTTGCGGTTAGAAAAGGAATATTCTTCAAAGCTCAAGAGACTTCCTATGCATCATTGATCTAGATCACTCATATTCTCCATCTTATGGTTGTCGCTAAGACTCTAAAAGAAATGATGACATTAGCAGAGACTATGAGACTTGGAGACTACTTGTTCTATTTTTCCTTTGTCTCTTAGTCTCCATAAGATGGTGGGGCTAGTTAAAAGTTCTTCCAACTTCACGCTGGCTGTTGATCTTATGTTATGATCCAATGGTAGTCCTGTGATCTCATGAAGTGACTCAATGTTAAATAAAAGATCATGAGATCTCACAACTCAATATATTTCTAACCTTGCAGATATAACTTGGGTTCAAGCTGGTTGAGTTAGGATTTATTTCAGTCGCTAAGTCTCATAAAGAAACCACAGTTAAGAAAAATAATCAAAGATCACAAGACTGTTCAACCGCTAGGTCTCTGAAAGAACCATGGTTAAAGATGAGTCAAAGATGAGTGAAGGTCGGATGTTAGCACAAAGGTAATCTCCGTTCAACTAAGAAAGATCCAACGGTTGGTGCTATGGCTTGAAGAGAAGATGCAGTCTGTTTAATATATGAGCAATTGCATTGTGGTGCCACATGTCCTAGGTGGGCCAGAGTGTTGTCAAAAAAAGGAAAGGGCTAAATGGAAAACAAGTTAGATCTAATCTAACGATTGGCGTAAAGGCTTATGGTGAAGATGCGCACATGATAACTATCAAGGGGTTGCGCCATGCTGCCATGTGGGTTAGTCTGATGTGGGTTGAAGGACAAATGTAGTAATGATAAATAAAGGATCGATGACTGCAGTTTAAAAGAAGATGAAGATTCAAATATGAACCGTTGATCAAAATCCCACGCCACCTAACCGTTATTATTTGAATATTTAAAATTATGAAAATCTGATTCTCAAAGTTCATAAGCGGTGGTGCGATTTCACAGGAATTTGACAGAGAGATGGATTGGGACGACTTCTTAGAGCTGCATTAATGGCAAGGTAAAGATATTCATAGGCATATCAGATCATTTCAGATATTTCATGATGTATTTATGAGCCGAATTGACAGTATTAGGGTTTCTGATTATTCTATTGCATATGAATTGCAACCCTAATTTTAGGAATCAAATTTTCTCCAAGCCTGCATGCAAAAGAAGGATGTATATAATAGTTTTAGAAGTTGTTGATAATTATATTTTTCCAGTTGTAAAATTTATCTGAGGCATTCTTTCTGCCCTCTAATTTTGACAATTTGTAATCTTTCATTGGAATCCAGACTTTGTGGGAATTATCTGTGACATTTTTTCTATCCTCTAATTTCCCTCTTTCTGTATTTTCTCTTAATGAATATGATACACTGGTTTATATATTAGAGAAGTCTTATACTCCAAAGCCCTTCTCTTTTTCAACATCTTTTCATGCTATTGTAGATGATTTGGTTTAGACAGTTTGTGGATTTTGTTCATCCCTAACTATTTTGTCTCATTTCTGCATCCATTTGCTGAAGTGAATGTTTGCTTGCAGGTCACAATATGTGTCTAAATTTCTTAGGAAAGCTATTGTTTGTGAAATATTTTCTTTCCTTGAATAGCCTCTTTCTATTTCAGATGTCTCTATGAAATACTTATGCAAGCCTGTTTAGATAGATTGTGTTCTATTAGATATAAGAGTCTTCATGCTGGTGTAGCCACTATGTTATCTTCATATTAACTTCGGTGTATCACCTAGTAGGATAGTTTGCTTATATTTATTTCCCTTTTATGCATTCCTTCTATCCCTTTTCCCTCAAGAGTTTACTTTCATGCTAAGAAACAAATTTGGGTGATTATCCAAGAGGAACCAACCTAGAATCTAGAGGTCTCATTTCTGTTAGCAAAGGTCCCACAACCTGGAGATGATTCCCATGTTATACTAGATTATCAAGACTACGAGAGCTTGACCCAGGGTGCAAAATTTAGTGTATAATTGTAAACACCATATTTATCTCATGAAGACCCAAATGGGAAAAAACCATGGTGTGAGATGATACCCACCAAATCTGTACTCTTCTGGAATAAGACCTGTTAGGAGCTTACCCTGTTAAAGGTTTACAAAATAATGTTAGGCATTACCTGGTTAAGGGATTTTCCTAAAACCCATTAGGATCTTTTCCCTATTAGGAGCATCCTTTTTATAGGTGTACACATGGATCAAAATCTATAACACTCTCAATTACGAGGGGTTAGTAGCACCGATTTACAATGGAAGGAAATCAATAGAAATAAACTACTAATAACGAAACTACTAATCAATAAAATGTACAAGAAAATAAGAGGAAAACAAATTAATGAAAACCCAATTGCTTGAAGCTGCTATTGTCCTCTCTACTCCTTCTGAAATGTTGTTTGTGTGATGCTTAGTATTGGTGTGGGCAACGTCTATGACTTGGGAGCGTCGAGGATATGATATCAAATTTGTGTGATCATAAGATGGCTTGATGCTTGAACCAATATGACAGAGTAATGACACATATGAGATTGAAATTATGGATCCTTCAAATGGTTATGAAGGGTTTGTTATATAGGAACTGAGAATGAGATGAATGGTTGAGATCAATCCCAGAGATAAGAAGATGAACGGTTGATATCAAAGGGAACTGGAGAAGCCACCAGTAAACTCCACCTCTTCAACTGAGAGAGAGGAGATAGAGTTTGGTTAGCTGAAGAGCTAATTTTGAGTTACCTTTAGAACTGAAGAGGTGGGTGGAGTAACCCATGTGATCTGATCAGGAGCTATCTCTTTGAACATTATTGAAAATTTAATTCATTTTTGTAATTAAAGTTTTCAACATGTGAGATAATTGAGTTCTTTTTGATTTAGAATTACATTATTGAATGAAATTAATTTAATTTAATTGGAAGAATTAATTAATAAGTTTAAATATTTAAATTTAAACTTTAGGAAATTGACTTTAATTAATTAATTAATGGAAATTAATCAATTAAGGTTAATTAATTAAATAAAATTAATTATTTAATTAATTTTGGAGATTTGATTAGATTATTTGGGGAATGAATCTAGAAGAAAATAGATGATTAATTAATGATTAAAAAACAATTAATTAATAGATGAAAATTAGTGTTTTTAATGTAAAGTCGCAAGTCTATCCATTTTAGGGTGTCTACATTTGCCCCTCTTGGATGCAATGTGGCTTGTTGCAGTGTGTCAAAGATTCTCTATTTTGATCCTACCCTAGCTTGCCCTAGTGATAGCAGGTGTATTTATGCCCCCTCAACAAATTTGAGCGAAAAGTTGCGACATGAGTGTTAATTTGTTGAAACTACAATTTGGTAATTTGGGCATCTGGCTGATTATGAAAATTGTTGAATATGCTCATGTTATAGACATTTAAATTTTTCAGGGCCTGGGATGATATTTTTGAGGTCTTGGAGGAATTAGGGTTATCTTGAACCCTTATAAATATCTTGGAGAGCCCTTCATTTGTCACTTTACACTTTGGAGCTCTAGGAATTTGGTGAGTTGGTTTATAGTTTTCTTTGCTTTCTGTGTTGTATTTGGAGCTATGACAGGCCTTCCAGGAGTCATACATGTGTCTAATCGAGTCTGGACTTTTCATCATCTAGCTGGCGTAGGATGTCCCGTGAGTTGCACTGTTCTTGTGTCATTAATGCTTGCATTTATTACATTTGAAAAAGATGTCTTTTTTGAAATTTTGATATAGTTTCTATAATAGGCCGCAATATTAATGCAATTGTAGTTTTGCTGCCACAATTGCGGATTGCGTACCACAATCGATAAAGGTGCTGCAATTGCCGGTTTTATTACTGCAATTGTTGGGAAAATGCCACAATTGATGTTTGAATGCTGCAATTGGTATAAATGTACCACAATTGTATTAGGATTTCCACAATTGAAATGTTGTTTTTTTTTTGCACGCACTTTGTTTTTTTTATACTTGTGATCCGTCTCATACTGATGATTTTATTTCTATTGTTTTTTTCAGTACATTGGGACTATTTTGCATTGCCGGGAGTTGAGACCTACCAGGTTAGTATACCGATTCCAATTATCTAAGGCTGAGAGGGATGTGTTGAGACATATAGTCCTATATTGCATTTGCTACATGCCAGAGATCATGACCAATAGGGGTCTGATATTTTCTCTCTTAGAGAGATGACATTCACATACCTTCACCTTTAGCTTACCGACTAGAGAGTGCACAGTCACTTTGGAGGATCTGTACCACATCCTTCAGCTTCCCATCCACGGTGCCCTTGTTGAGTATGAGCGAGGCCTTGGTATCACTGATTTGTCTGAGCTCTCAAGTTTTCCCCAGGATCAACTTGGCATGTATGATACATATGATATCCCATGGTCCAGGTTTGGCATGGGTTTAGATAGGTTGTCTACTTTGTTAGGTAGTCTTATATGTAGGATCTTGTGTCCTGATCATTGCCAGCATGTGTTCTTTGTTGGTTTTGGTGTCGTTCTTTAGGATATGGTCAGGGATCATACTGTATATTCTTGGGGTCCATGGATGTTGGCCCACATGTATTTTCATAGGTTTTATGGGGCTTACCTTGGAGGTAAGTCTATTGGGTGTGGAGTGACTCTCCTACAGATCTGGGTGTGGGAGAATATTACAGTGTGTAAGCCCATAGGTGCACATGATCTTCCTCCAGGTAGATCATATGTTTTTATGTATGATGGTGGTATTGTTTAGTCCCATATGGGACACTTGATGTACTAGTGGTAGCATCTTGACATGATACCGTATTTCATCTGGAGACTTTACAGGGATTGTCCTGTGTGGAATGGAGAGGATGTAAATCTTCCCTTCTATCAACAAAGGAGGTTCTTGATTGGGCGTGTCAGCTGACACATTCACATGATTGATTTCCATAACACCGACAGGGTGTTACGGCAGTTCAGCGAGAGACAGGATGTCTCTGGTTCATATGCGTATTTTGCTCAGTGATTGAGGGATATTACTCTGTGGGGTGTTGTTGTCCCTCTAGATGCTGTGAGGATAGAGTTCATGGGTTTGCCCCCTGTTGCATAGACTTGGTGATCAGCCACTATTGATGCGGGTATGTGTTTTGATTTTTCTCCTACTTGATGTATCTATATTTCTGCTTTGTCTTGATGTAGCTATCTTTTGATTCGTCATTTATGCTTATCATCTATATGATATTGATGTCTAAATCTATTCTGTTTGCAGGAATGACTAAATAGTATAATGCTTGGTGGTGTAACACCCCAAAATTGGCACCTAATAATCCAATCAATTTTGGAGCATTTTCTTATCCTCGAAGTCCTATTGTACTAGGAAAATTCTTCTCCTAATTGACTTTAATTGACTGAGTTTCAAATGCAGAAAACCCAAATTTGCATAAATCTGACATTACATTTAATTCCTAAATTCTCAAATGATTATTAGCTAAAAATCCCTTTGATTAATTGATTTAAATCTAAAGTCCTAAGTGCTTTTAATTAAATCAATTCCACCCCCTTTGGCTAATATACATAAAAGGAATTGAAAGGTTATTTAATTATTGGATGAATTATCCTCAAAAAGGAATTCCATAATTCCATGTGAAAGGACACTTATGTGGCAATAATTCACCCTTTTATTTAAATAATCATTGCTTATTTGTCTCAAATGGAGAATGAAGAGACAACTGTTTCTTTTCAAGAAACTCTTCACTCTCTTTCCATGGTTTTCTATAAATTGGACTTCTTTTCTTCATTAGGGAGGATGATTTTTGAAGAGCATCAATATTATAGTCAATTTGCATTTCAATTCTTTCATGTTTCAAGCTTTATTTGCATAATTAAGCTAGTTTTAATTAGAATTGAAGATGTTTTAGTTTTCATTTATGATTTATCTAACATC
>MU223061.1:3320837-3338663 GCA_018584345.1 Thuja plicata | reverse complement strand
ATTAATTGCATTTTGCTTCCATAGCTTAGTTGCAATTCATCCTTAGTTTAGTTGCAATTCACTTTCATAGCTTAATTGTTTCTCAATTCATAGATTAAGAGCATTTTCTCATAGATTAATGGCAATTATTCTCTTCTTGCATTCTTAAAATCCTCCATGTTAGCAATGGTCAGGTTGTTGGCTCTCATTCTGAGGGTAAAACTCAACATCCACAACTAATTAGGAGGAAATAGGTTGCCTCAATCGAATTTGTAGAACAAACAATTCATGTTTGTCTTTGTGAATTGAGAAATTGTGTAAATACTATGTTGTGTTTGTGTTGAATTCAGAGGTCTACATTCAGCATATAACAGGTGGCAACAGTCTTTTTCCTGATCCATTGACTGATGTGTCTCGCCCTGTGGTTGGTACCATCCTTACGAGGCCTCGGTAGGAAAGGGGTAGAGGGAGAGATGGAGGTAGGGATGGAGGTTTTGATGGCAGTAGGGATGGAGGTTGTGATGGTGGCCGAGATGGAGGACAGGGGAGAGATGGTGGCCATGATGGTGGTCAGGGGAGGGATGGGGATGATGGAGATGATCCTAGTCCTAGTGGTTATGGTGGTAGGGTGAGGACTAGGGGAGGACGTAGTAGTAGCAAGCAAGTTGGATTTGGTGCCATCCTTGAGGAGGAGGAGGCTTTAGAGGAGGAGGCACCTCAGTTGGTTCAGAGAGTGCATCCTCATACTACTACTATTTTGGGAGAGATGGTGGAGGATAGGGTTGTGGCGGAGGATGTTGAGATAGAGGATGTAGATGTTGGGGAGTGAGGCTTGAGTTCATCTACTAGGAGCAGTAGTACTGGGAAAAATACTAGTGGTAGTGAGAGAGTGAGGAGGGGTTGGGGGATAGGGATGAGGATAGTGATATGGATGTAGCCATGGGTGGGATGGATGTTGATCTGTCAAAGATGGAGAGACTCACACAATAGGTTTATGATCTTTAGGTGAGGTTGGCTTCTGCTGATGCATGGGATATAACATTAGAGAGTAGGGTCACCGCAGCTGAGGCTAGGGCTACTGCAACGGAGGCTAGGAGTACAGGTGCAAAGAAGAGAGAGATAGGCTCACACAAAGGTGAGAGCTTATCTAGATAGTGTACATGATCTATCTTTGCGAGATGCCCATGATTAGCTTTATAGATCAGGTTAGGAGGTTGGTAGGGAGATTGAGTACTAGAGCCATCACTAGGAGGAAATTATTCTTGCAACTCAGCGAGTACCTAGTTTTACAGCGTCACAGTGATTGAGCAGGGCTCAGAGATCCCAGAGCAGTGGTATTGGAGCTTCTTGTCCACATCAGAGGCCTGGACCTGATATGCCACCCCCTCGTGCAACTGCCGACAAGGGTGGTGGTAGTTCATGTTGATTCTATCATGTTTCTCATTTTGTATCATGCTATACCATTTTTGTAGTGATGTACCGTTGATCTATTTGATGTTAACTGATTATGTATCTTGAGATTCTAATATTTGTGACATTTTGTATCGATCACCCTTTTTTGTTTCAGACTTGTGACCATTCATTGTACTCAGTATTGAGATTTTTTATGAGATGTAACTATTGAGTCTATATGATGTGCATTGGTTTACTTTCTATATGTATGATTCTACATGATGATGTTTATATGGTGAAATGTTTATGCAATGTGATTTTATTATACAGACTCTTAGATGTATGATTTACTTTTCCTATGATACTGACATATGTATGCCGAATGGTGCTTTATGATATGCATGTTTATATGAGATGTTTATGGATGCATTTGATCATGATTAATATGTATGCATATGCTAATTTTTCTTTTGTTTTCTGATGCACATAAATGGATGAATGGAATCTACTATGCACAAAATATTTGATTAATGCATGTTTTAGTTAGAATAAAGTCAAATGGAATTTTTTCTCTAGGAATATTAATAGTTATGAATTGATAGAAAGGATGGTTGATGATTGATAGATATGAATTGATAGAATGTATGGGTGACCCAAGTCGCTACTGCATTTCCAATTTTCATCATCATTGCATCTTTTTATGAAATTACGAAGAGTATCCAATGCACCCAGATATTTCTCATTTGGATAGCGCTATGATATCTTGATAACCGAAAGGAGTAGAGAGATTGAATAGAAAGAGAACTTAGTGCACTCAGATATTGACCATCTGGATACAACTGGGTTCCCTATTTTGAAAAGAAAGAGATCTAAATGCACCTAGATATTAACCATCTGGATACCGCTATGATCTTTGATTTGAAAAGAAAGAGAGGTAAAAGAACCCAGATATTGACCATCTGGATACCGCTTTTCTCCCTGACCATCCAAAAAAAATAAATGAAACCAAGATAGAATTCCAATGCACCCAGATCTCAGACCATCTGGATACCGCTATGAACTCCTGATTTTGAAAAGAAAAACCAAAAACCAAGATAGAAATCCAATGCACCCAGATCTCAGACCATCTGGATACCACTATGATTCTATTGGTAATAAACAAGTAGATAACAGAGAGGGAATGGCCAATTCTTTCACAAGGTTAAGCTTAGATCGTGGAACTTCCTGGCTACTAGATAAGTGATAGCACCTACCTCATTTATCCTAAATCATCATTTCCCTAGAATCAAAGTGAAATATTCCATAGATAGCAATCAAATAAAATAAATCATTATCCATCATAGATACTCTCCTCACTTGGTGAATCCTGGAGTAGCATAAGAACATAACCGCGAAATATAGACTGGCATCTGACTGACTCAATGACCTAGTCAATAGATGTTTGTTCTTTGATTCAGCTTGATTCTCTTGATTGGGTTGATTCTCTAATGCTTGATGTGTTTGGTTTAAGTAATATGACTCATATAAGACTGATTTGTCTAGTTTTGAGCGTATCCACCATTGTGTAAGACAATTGATTTGATTAATTGGTTGATTGATTTTGATCATTTTGGATACTTGATCAAGCTATATCAGAGGGCCCCATGCTGATTCACAAAGCTCATGGTTTTGACATTGATTTATTTGGGTCTATCATCCTTTTCTTTGTTGATAACCGAGCTGGTTTTATTGCTTGAGATTTTGCAATTTTTTAATTATTTTTGATGAAGATTGATCTTTTTTAGGACATTTTGATCTTTTTAGGATTTTGATGAGTTTTTAGAATTGTCCCCTAGTCTGGTGGACCAGTACTAACCATGGCTAATTGTTGGTTCTTAGAGGGGATTGTGCTTCTAGAAATATCTTGGGTAGTCAGCCTTGCATGCAAAGTTTGCTCAAGATTTGATCTTTGTTATTGATGGTGAAGCTGGATTTGAACACTTGGTGCCTGTTTGCCAGGTTTTCACCAAGGTACCTACTCAATAGCACATGTTTGATAGGTTTTCATTGAGAGAGAAATTTTTTTTCTCTTTACTTTTTTTCTTTCTTTTTTGATTTTTTTGGTTGTCGCCAAGGCGCCTGTTTGCCAGGTTTTCACCAAGGTAACCTTTTGTATTTTTTGATTTTTTTGGTATTTTATGGAAATCATAGATAGTTGCCTTAACCATTGAGACCTCAAGTGTAGAACCTCTTGAGGTGCATGCTATTTATGTATCTTGGAATCTAATCTCCTTCTAGTTTTTTCAGTTGGTATGCCCCACTATGGGTAGAGTTGACAATGACATATGGTCCTAGCCAGTTAGGCTTGAACTTTCCTGGTTTCACTCTCTCTTCTTGGTTCTTTTGGTTCTTCATAAGGATGAGGTCCCCTACTTCAAAGGTTCATGGCCTCACCTTCTTGTGATAATTCCTTCTAAGGCGGTTCTAATAGCCTTGTAAACTGTTGAATGCATTTTATCTTCTTTCGCCTCATAGTTCCAGTTCACTGAACCTTGCTACTCTATAGTTTTCATCTGAAATGAGGTTCTTCAATGATATTATCAGGGATGGGATTTCCACTTCAAGGGGTAGGACTGCCTCTGATCTATATACTAGTGTGAAAGAAGTGGCTCCAGTAGGTGTTCTCATGCTAGTTATGTATGCCCATAGTGCAAGACTAAGCTGTAAATGCCATTCTCGCCCTGATTCATTAATTATTTTCTTCACGATTTTCAATATGGTTTTGTTTGTTTCTTCATCTTGACCATTCCCTTAAGGATAATAGAATGAAGAGAAACCTTGTTTGATTTGGAACTGTTCAGATAGATCTTCAACATCTTTGTTTTGGAAAGGTGTACCATGATTTGTTAGGATGGTTTGAGGAATTCCATGCCGACAAAGATGTTGTTGAGTATGAACATTGGGATTTTCTTTCCAGTTATGTAGGTGAGAGGAATTGCTTCCACCCATTTAGTGAAGTAATTTTTTGCTGTTATGATGTACTTATGGCCATTAGACGAGGAAGGTGTAATCTTGCCCACTAGGTCAAATCCCCACATAGAAAATGACCATGGTGAAGTGATCGGGTTGAGTTCTCAGGCTAGTGCATGGATGAGGTCTCCATGAATCTGACATTACCTACACCTTTGTACATACTTGTTTGCATCTATCTCTACTGTGAGCTAGTAGTATCCCATGCAAATGATATTTTTTTCTAAGTTGTTGCCACTTGCGTGGGTTCCATAAATTCCTTCATGTACCTTGTACAAAGCTCTCTAGGATTCTGTGGAAGTGAGACATCGTAATAGCATTCCATCTAGACTTCTTGTATATAGAGTAGTTGTGAGAAGGGTGTACCTAGAGGCTTGGTGAATGAGGGACTTATTTTGGTTCCTAGACAAGTCAAAGGGTAATACAGTACTTTAGAGGTAATTGTACATGTAATGGTACCATGGTGTTTTAGGACCAAAAAGGACACATGTTGATTCTGTGATTGGTGCTTGATGTGATGGCATCATGAGTTTCTCCACCAGAAACTAGAATCTGGTTTCATTTCCTAGCATATCAGGGGTGCTATGGTAGCCATCACATATGCATATTTTTTTTGAGCCCTTGGTACTTGCTCGAATGAGAGAAAATGGAACTTAGTGCGTAACTTGTCCATCTATTCTTTGCATGGTATTAGCTTCTCATATTTTGTCATATAGTCATTGTTTACTTGGCTGATGACCAATTGTGAATCTCCATTGATTTTGAGGTTCTTGATTCTCCATTGTATTTTTGTCTTTACTCCAATGACTAGAGCTTTGTACTCATCTATGTTATTTGTGTATGGAAAGTTGAGTCTGAAGGATTTGGGAATTGCATCATTTGTTGGAGTGATGGGTATTATTCCTGCTCCTGCACCATGGTTCGTGCATGATCCATCAAAGTATAGTTTCCATATCTCTATTGATGGTTGTAGTGTTAGAATAGACTCATTTGGGAAGTCAGATATGATAGGATGATGATCCTGAATAGGTGCCTCTAGTAGTTGATCCACAATCACTTGCCCTTTGATAGCTTTTTTGTCTATGTATTCTATGTCAAATTTGCTTAGGATCATCAACCACTTTACGAGTCATCTAGTGAGCACTGCTTTGCTTATTAGATACTTCAGGGTTTCAATGTGTGCTATCAACTTGGTTTGATGGCTCAACATGTAATGCCTTAGCTTCTGGAAGAAAAGAGTACTGCTAGGCATGTTTTTTCAATGGGTGAATAGTTGAGCTCATATCCTACCAATGTTCTATTGAGATAGTAGACAACTCTCTCCTTTCCTATGTCATCATGTTGTGCTAAGAGTATGCCTAATGCTGATTTAGTTGCTGAGATGTATAGAAGTAATGACCTGCCTTGGACAGGTGGCACCAATATGGGAGACTTTAGTAGATAGTATTTGAATACCTAGAATACTAGTTTACATTGTTCTGTCAATATAAATGTGACATCCTTGTGTAGTAGATGTTGGAATGGATGGTACTTGTCTACTAATTGGGCTATGAAATGCCTGATAGATTGGAGCCTGCTCTGTAAATCCCTTAGTTTACTTAGGTTAGTGAGTGGTGGCATGTCCAGTATTACTTTGACTTTCTCTATGTCTACCTCTATGCCTCGGTGTGACATGATGAATCCCAAGAGCTTCCCTGTAGTGACCCTGAATGCACACTTTTTTGGATTTAACCAGACATTGTATTCTTGCATTCTATCAAATATGGTTCCCAACACTTGTAGATGATATTTTATAAGCATTGACTTGGAAATTATGTCATCAACAAAGTCCTCCATTGTCTTGTGGATGAGATCATGGAAGATGGTTGTCATGGCCCTTTGATATGTTTCTCCCACATTTTTTAGACCAAATGGCATGACATTCCAACAGTAGGTGCCTCATGCACATGTGAAAGTCATTTTGTGTTGGTCCTCTGGTGCAATCCTTATCTGATTATATCCTGAAAAGCCATCCATGAGTGATAACATCTGATGTCCTATTGTGAGATCTACTATTATGTTGATGTTTGGTAACAGAAAGTCATCCTTGGGACAAGCTTTGTTTAGATCTCTAAAATCTATGTAGACGTGGATCTTTCAACTATTCTTAGTTACCGGTACCAGATTAGATATCCAGTCTGCATATGGGATCGGTCTTATGAATTTAGCATCCAGGAACTTTTTCAATTCTTGTTTGACTAGTAATGCAACATGTGGGTGCATCTTTCTCAACTTTTGTTTGACAGGTTTGGCATTGGGTAACAATGACAGATGATGTAATACAAGTTCTGGGTCTAAGCCTGGCAGGTCTAGGTAGCACCATGCAAAGTTGACCTTTCTTTCCTTGAAGAAGCTGATGAATCATTCTCACTCCTCTAGCATGAGTGATTTTTCCAAGTAGATATTCTTTGGATTCTTGTCATGACCCAAGTTGACTTCTTCTATATCTTTTGCTAGCAATGCTGACTATTCCTCTGTCAAGGGGAGGAGTTCCTTCTTTCCATATTCTAGCACCTCAATGAGGTTTTCACTAGAAGATACATCTTGTTTTGTCTTTTTATCATTTTTGTGTCAGTAAGCGCCTTTTGGTTTTTACTTACTCACGATTATTTTTTGCTTTTTATTTTTCTTTTTTGACTAGAAAGGGGTGCTTCCTCCCCGAAATATGCTGATATGTCCAAGTCAATAGAGAAGTCAGCCTTGTGGTCCCCTGATGACATTCCTTCTCTAAGTCCTATGAAGTCTACGATAGCATCATCATTTTCAAAGAGATCTATATCAGGTTATCCTTGTTGATCCCATTTTATTAGTTCTGGGTGTACTAGACATAGGTCCTCATGGTGGGGTGACTCTGTTTGGTTGAATGGGAAAACTGTGATAGTTCTGATAAACTAGGAATGTGATGTGGATGCACCACCTAGGGAATTGGTATTGATATGTTTATCGATGCATGGTTGGTCATTTACTATTAATTGGTCGAACATGTCTTCAATGCGTAGAGTGCTGACTGACTGAGGGGAATAGTCTGGGATTGATGGCTCGGAGTCAAAGATGGATCTCCACTCGTACTCACGTGGGTCAGTTTTTCTAGAATGCTCATCGGATTTCTCACTTTCCTTGTTATCATGGATTGCTTGGTTGAGGGTTAATTGGGAGTAAGAGGTTCCCACTTCAGATGGCAATAAATGTTGTAGTATATTGCTAAGCAAAGCATATTCTGGGTTTTTACCCCGCTATAACTATCCTTGTTCTTGATCAATAGTTATGTCTCAGGTGGTAGGAATGGTTCCTTGTTTCCCATAGCCTAACCCTCTCTTGTTTCTCTGGCTTGGCAGGAGAGACAGTTCCATTAAACCTTGTTATCTTGCCCCTAAATCATTCGTACCATCATACCCAAACCTTTGTAGCATTATATAGCCAGCTCTACATGTTGACACGGGTAAAGGTGTTTATAGTGTGTTTTGTGGGTCTTGATATAACCATGCGTTGATATCTGGATCAAATGGGTTCTCTTCTATGATGTCTCCCAATCAGACAAAGGTTGTGGGTGGACAAAGGTTGTGGGTTTCTATTGTAATTGTGGGGTGTGGCATGCCATATGACCTTGGGCTTTGAGGCATGTTGGTGATAGTGAAAGCTTCCTCATAGCTGTATTCACTACATCTTTTGTTAGTAATAGAATTTTTTCCCGCTCTTCTTGTGACATCTTTGGGAATTGAATTTGATGTGGAAGGGATACTTGCCTCTTGGTTTGATGGAACCTGGTTGTCAGTACTGCTTTTGACAATGTTGCATTATTAGAATGGATTTGGATCTACTTCAATAATGATTTATGCCCCCTAGTGTGGAAAATTGATGCACTGGTGATATGTGGAGGGTACAACTTGCATCTCATTGATCCATGGTCTTCCCAGTAACATTTTGTATCCCAATTCTAGGTCTAGGATCTAGAGGGGAGTGTTCTCGACAATTGGGCCTATCCTGACTAGTAGTATGATAATACCTTTGGATGATCTCTCTTCTTCATCATAGGCTCTGATGTTGATCCTTCTTGTGACATCAACACTGGATTCAGAGTATCCTAAGTTCTTGATTACCTTCAAAGTACAAATCTTTAGTCCAACCCCACCATCAAAAAGGACTTTACAAATTGAATGTTTGTGAACCTAGATGAGCAAGTGCAAGGGATCATTATGAAAGGGTTTGTGTGGAAACACATCAAGATCTGTGAAGGTTGCATGCTTTGTTGCTGCTTTATGGTTTACCATTGTTTGGAAGCTCTCAGGGGTTATGTCCCTTGGGATAGCTTCTTTTTAAACTACTTTCTCTAGTGCTTGCTTGTGTTGTAGAGATATGCGCAAAAGGTCAAACATGGATATTTGGGAAAGCATGCACTTTAGTTGATCTACTAGGCTTGTCTGTGGATCTGATGTTGTAGGATGGTTGACTGGTGTAGCACATGAGGAAGGAAATCCTTGCAAGAAAAATTTCATACAACGTGTGGTTACAACACATTTGGTACCTTGGTCTCTGATAGTAGTGGTAGCCACATGGCTATTTGAAAAATTTAGGCAATTGAAAGTGTTGTCATTGTTGGCATAAGTGTAGTTGACCTATTTTGACTGTCCACCAGACCAGAAGGATTTCCCTTTATTGTGATCATGGAATGTGTCATTGAATATTGTATGATTAGTGGTGCCTTTTGTTTGGGTTTTTGTAACATCGATGACCCCTGTGTCAATCAGATCTTGGATGACATTTTTCAATCGATAACAGTTGCGTGTTTTGTGTCCCTTCACTCGATGAAATTTGTAGAAATAATTATCATTGTACCACTTTGGTTTGATTGCACCATGTTCGTATTCTTTGATTTCAGGGAGAGTGATAGTGTTGGATTGTATCAACTTTCTTAAGGCTGATTCTATCGACTCTCCTAATGGTGTGTAATCTCATTTTGGAAATGGAAACCATGTTTGGCATTGTTCCTGTAGTTGATTGTTTGACATAGTGGCCACTTGGATAGGGGGTGGTTGATTCTGAGTGTGTGCTTGTGGAGTGGGCACATGGGTTGTTGGTTAGTTGTAAGTGTACCTTGCAGTGACACTTTTGGTTGGGCGTAGTTGACCATTTTCACATCAATGACACCATCAATAGTGAAATTTTTGTTTTTATTTCACCATTTATCTTTATCCATTGTAGTCTTGTTTGTGTTTGTTTGGTAGGATCTGCAAGGACACCTCGTTTGACTTAAGTTATGCTCATAGCGAACTCCTCGTTCGATGAGTTACTTGAAGTTTGGAGCTAGCTACAATTCTATTATAAATGACATATCTAGAATCAGATTGTCAACAAACATGACTATGAGGTCTTTCTCGGGTATGTCATACGTGATTCTATTTGCAGTATTCCTCCATCTTTGTAGGAATTTTACAAAGGAGTCTCCATCTCTTTGTTTGATATCACAAAGGTCCTTGATGCTGACCTTGCGCTCGTTGTTATGATGGAAATGAGTGATGAAATTTTCAGCCATTTCACCCCAAGATAGAATTCCATGAGGCACGTGTGAGAACCATTCCATTGCTAGTCTAGTTAAGCTTTGTGGGAATAGTCACATTAAGTATGTATCATCATGTGCAACCTCGATGAAACTAGCAAAGAATTCTCAGATATGCTCAATAGGGTTGGTACTGCCCCTGTATTTGTCAAATTTTAGTATCGAGAAATAAGCTGGGAATGGAGACATGTGTAGAGAGTGATCAAAGGGGTACGAGTATAAATCCTCTATGGTGTAGGATTTTGTTTGCCCTTGATTTTACATGTCAATCATTTGGGTTTGAAGACTCTACACTTGTTGGATCAACATCTTTGTTTGAGACTAAAGATTATTTGTGACATTGTACCTCTGTGTTGTAGTAGGTATGAGGTTGCACCTTTGTTTCCCCTAAGTAGGGACATACAATCTCATCCTTGGGAATTGATATTGATTTCCCAACACATGATTCTGATATCGGGGCATGTGATTGGCCCAAGATTGATTCTGTTGTGTTTGTTGTTGGGGTTGTTGTTTCTGCTGAGGCTGGGATTTCTATTGCTGGGGTTGAGTTTGTTGTTGCTCAGTTTGTTGCGGTCCCTGTATGAGTAAAGGCCTAACCTTGGGTGGGCATTGAATGAAAGTAGGACCCGCAGAGATGGATCCTTGTGAGAGTGAGGTATTGAGCCCAAGGATAGCAGGGACTGATTGTAGTAGCAGAATAGTTACAAACGGGTTGTTGCTTGTTGGTGGGATTGAGGGCATAACATGAGAGCTTGACTGGATAGGCCATGAAGCGGAGGGTTAAGACACACTAGTGACCATGGGTGCATTTAGTTGGGAGCCTGTCATTCTTTGCATGGAGGACATACTTTCTTGGTTTGTCAAGCTAGTCTGTTTGGACATAGTCTGCACTGATGTCGTTGTTATCAAGGATGGGAATATTTGAGATATCATATGTTCTATTTGAGACAGTCGAGTAGTGTTTTGACTTACAAGAGGGTTTTTGGGCCATATGGTTGACATATTGAATTCAGCAGGGAGTTTGACTCCCTTTTTAATCAACCTGTCTAAGAAACATTCAACATTTCTCTCTACAACAATGTCAACAACTTGTGTGGAATATGTGTATTTCTCTATGTCTTTGAGATCCTCCTCTGTGAAATCATGGAACATTGTTGGTCTACGAGGATTCTCAATGAAAAGAGAAGGAATGGTATTTATGAAAGGGTTGTCCTCTCACTCTTGTTCCCAAGGGGGAAATCTGTTGATATAAGACTCATCAAGTTGAGTTTTAGCCTTCGACCTTGTGTAAGGCTCTCCATAAGGTGTATGAGACATAGTGTTGTCCAGATTTTGTGACTAAAAAAAGTGATATAAAGCAAACAGAAAAGGATAACCTTTCTAGGAGAGTTTGAGTTATGTTTGGACAAGGGTAATTCTAAGGACAAATGTTGATTTATGTTGATCTCAAAGATTTGATGATGTAAGAATAAGATTGTCAACTATTACCTGAGACAAAGTCACTAATAGAGATATGATGATTTTGAGATAACAAGATCAAGATATTTTGAGTCTGAACTTTTGAACTAACAATGCTTGGATGATAATCATGCTTTTAAAGAATGGATGCTCTTTAAAGTTTAGAGATTCACACAATGTTCTTCACATTTTTCTGGGATAGACACTGATCTTTTACACAGAATGAAGAGTATTTTCAAGATTTTTAGGTAAAAATAGGTGTTTTAAAGTCTCTAGTCAAGTGTGGAAAAACTCCACCGATTGTGGTAAAGTGACTTGTTGATTGCGGTAATCTATCACTGATTGCGGTACTAAACAGGTCAAGTGCAACAATAAACAAGATGATTGCGACAAAATTTTGTCAATTACGACAAAATGTGGGAAATTGTAGTAAAGAGGAGACAGTCTCAGAAAAAGACCAATGATTTACTTCACTGTCTGCAAGAATTCATTTTCAGAAACAAGGCTTTTATTTGCAGAACACTTTGATTGTTGACACCCTAGACTTTAACACATTGGACTTGTTTTGACAATTTTTTAGATGTTTGTTTTGCATTTTTGGAAATTGATCAAAGAACAACCACAATGGACAATGTGTTTTGTAATCTAGCACGGGTTTTGACACAAGGACAAACATATTAATCTAATGCAATTTTGGCTTTCAAATACAATATTATAGGCCCAATGCTTGAATGTTTGTTAGCTCACACAACAAGTGTCACACTACTAGGACATGAAGGTCCACGACGTAGGCACCCATGTTTTTGTCGTTGCGAGATATTGTTTCCATACTAGTGAATATCTCTTTCACTAACACAATACCCTAGAACACATATGTTGGGAATCTTGGGGGGCAATTATGCAACCCCTTGCACTATAATAAGGTATTTTTTTGGAGGTGAATCAGTTTGGCCTCTATTTTAACAAGGTTGTAGTAGGGTCTGTTGCGTCTATCCAATTGGTTTGTACACATGTGACTCACTTAAGAGCCTAGCTGACCATGTTGGCTCCTTAGGCATAATTCACCCATTTAGACTATCATCAACACACCTTGACCAAGCTTGGCTAGATATAAAATGAAAATTTGGTTTGTGTCTTTTTTATATACCGATCGGAAGGATTACTGGTTTAAAGTTGTTCTCCAAGGAAGAAGCGCATTCCCCAGACAGGCCTTTCTAAAAAGTATAAAGGTGTTTAGTATAACAGATTGTGCAAGTGCACCAAAGACTCAAGACACAAGGTTAATCAATTAAACCCCAAAGATGAAATGTGAACTTAGCTAATCCACCATACAAGCACAAGTGTTCAATTTTAAGCCCAAAGTAGGTGAAGATTGCTTGTTCAGTTTTAATGCACCAAATTTGAAATGTTTGTTTGCCTTTGTTCAATTCTTAACCTTGACGTCAATTTTAAGCACCATTATGTAAATGTGAGGTTTGTGATGTTTGGCATAAAATATTCTTTTTAAGAACTAAAATGACAAGTGAATTGATTTTAGTTGCTTTGTTACACTTCTCCTCACCAAAAGCTATCAAAAAATGAGATTAGTACCAAAAAGTGTCTAATTAAGAATTAAAGAATAACCTGCAACTCCTGAATTGTTAAGATCGTTAAGACTAATTGTGACTTTGTACTTAGCTATGAAATATTTGATTGAATCAAGATATTTTTTGTATGCTTCGCTTTGATCTTCTGCTACGATGGCTAAGATGGCTCTTTGTTGTGTTTGATAGTTTATGGTCCTTCTTATGGCCTCTCTTAGTGATCTAGCACTCGAGATGCGTCTAGTTACCTTTTTGGCCATTCGTCATTGATCAATCCTACATAAAAAGAGAAAATAATCAGATTCTGATAGAAAATAGTGATGTTCAATTTGATTTGCAATATTTCTGTCAATTGTGGTAATCTTTTGTCAATTACGATAGATGTCTATCAACTACGACAATCTTCTAGTAACTGTGGTAAAGCACTTTTGACTGCGAAAGAATGTTGTCGATTACGACACAGATCGGTCGATTGTGGAAAACTCTGTACGATGGCGGTAAACTAGTAATGACTGTGGCATAGATCGGTCAATTACGACACAGAGCAAGAAAATAGACTTGTGAATAATGAAAAAATATATTGTGAAACCCTTACAACGATTGCGGCAATAAACAGGATGATTGCGACAATATTCCATCAATTGCGGTAAAATACCAAGGATTGCAAAATTACACATTTATCGAGAAAATCATAAAAAAATATTTATGCAACCGTACGACCATGGCCAAAAGGTTTTGTTTGTCGTCTACAAGTGATGTTCAGGCTATTTGATTAACGTCGAGTTCACCAAAATGTATGCATGGATCAAAATCTGTAACACTCTCAATTACGAGGGGTTAGTAGCACCGATTTGCAATGGGAGGAAATTGATAGAAATAGACTACTAATAACGAAACTATGAATCAATAAAATGTACAAGAAAATAAGAGGACAAAAATGAATGCAAATTCAATTGATTAAAGCTTCTATTGTATCTCTCTACTCCTTTTGAAATGTTGTTTGTGTGATGCTCAGTATTGGTGTGGGCAGCGTCTATGACTGGCGAGCATCGAGAATATGACATCAAATGTGTGTGATAGCAAGATGGCTTGATGCTTGAACCAATCTGACAGAGTAATGGTGCATGTGAGCTTGAAATCCTGGATCCTTCAAATGGTTATGAAGGGTTTGTTAAATAGGAATTGAGAATGAGATGAACGATTGAGATCAATCCCAGAGATAAGAAGATGAACAATTGAGATCAAAGGGAACTAGAGAAGCCATCAGTAAACTCCACCTCTTCAACTAAGAGAGAGAGGAGATAGAGTTTGGTTAACTAAAGAGCTAATTTTGAGTTACCTTTAGAACTAAATATGTGGATGGAGTAACCCATGTGAATTGACGAGGTGTGTGGAGTAACCCATGTGATCTGATGAGGAGTTATCTCTTTGAACATAATTGAATATTTAACTCATTTTTTTAATTAAAGTTTTCAACATGTGAGATAATTGAATTCTTTTTTATTTAGAATTGCATTATTAAATGAAATGAAATTAATCTAATTGGAAGAATTAATTAATAAGTTTAAATATTTAAATTTAAACTTTAGGAAATTTACTTTAATTAATTAATTAATTAATGGAAATTAATCAATTAAGGTTAAATAATTAAATAAAATTAATTATTTAATTAATTGTGGAGATTTTATTAGATGATTTGGGGAATGAATTTAGAAGAAAATAGATGATTAATTAATGAATAAAAAACCATTAATTAATAGATGAAAATTAGTGTTTTTAATGTAAAGTCGCAGGTCTGTCCATTTTAGGGTGTCTACAATAGGACTTAAAACAAAAGCTAATGTGTCACCTTGTTAGAGGATTTACAATAAAGATCTGTTAGGAACTACCCTGTTAAGGGATTTCACTGTTACAATGATTAGAAAGAAACATATAAAATGATCTGTAAAAACTACACTACATTTGCATAATCAGATCCTTTTAAGCCCCAAAACACATCATCATATTGTATACTCTTCCATGGCTTGATCACACTTGATTCCTTCAATTTCTTAGTCACTAAATTCTTCTATGATCCACAATCAACAAATAACTTCTTCAACTTTCCAATATATAGAATTTATTCCATCGACTTACAAAAAAACCCTAGATTTGAGATATGAACACTCTAGATCATCTTAGGTAAGATACAATGTATCTAGACACTCATAAAATATTTTCCTCTTACTGTGTTATCTTACTCAAAGATTTTACCTTAGTAGTTGAGCCATTCTTTAAACTCATTTTACCAAAATAAACTTCTTGAAGAAGCCACCTCAAACATATACCTCAATCAATGTGATGCACATGAAATCCCAAAAATCACAGAACTAACTTACTGCATTACGAAACTCATCACCAATCCTATTGCCACATCGAATTCCTTCACCGATCTACAAATCTTCATAGGATGTTCAGGAACTCTATCTTGTTTACCTATTCATTCTGTTAACACCCCTTCTAGTCAATTAAACTAGTATCACTAGTTAACATTATGAGTCGTGCTAAAAACATAGTATCTTGACATTGTTCACAATCTTAGCCTATGCCCGCTCCATCAAATACTTTACCGATATGAGATAACAATCAAATCACTTACTATCTATCACCGACTATTTTAGAAATTACCAAGTTTGAGTCCAATCAAACATAACCAAATCAATTCTAAATATCAAGAATCACGATGGAACATTTAACATCACCACATATGATATAACCTTCCAATATAATACAAACTTCATAAACATAATACAACCCATGATTCACTTACACAATCGGGTAACATACTGAAAACATTAAGTCAATTAGTTGACATCGATGAAAACCAAATAACTAATTCACCTATCATCAAATCTATACCAATATTCATCAATGCATCACTTAGAATCACTGCATCAATTATGCTAACAATCTCCCCCTTTGGAATTTATGGAAACACTATGTCTCTCTGATGGAAACACTCTTAAAATGTTTCCACTTTTGTCTTTACCTCTGATCTTCCACTTCTTCTCACTCTAATTCAACATCTTCATATAACTCCCCCTTTCATCTTCATCTTTTATGTTCTTCTCTTGCTTGCATACATATTCTCCTCCTTTATAAAATACATATTCTCCCCCTTTGACAACAATGCCAAAGTTGTCAAATTATTCAGGCATCTCTAAGTACACTTTACTAAATTTTGCATGTTATGTCCTTGTCACTTTATTACAACATCAAACTTAAGACTTCTCCCCCATGAAGTTGTCCACCACTACATCAATTTTTACATATGATTTTCTGATTAACACATATGAAATGATGAAATCAACATCATCCTCTAATTAACTTTAGATAGGAGAATAAACCCTAATCTACCTCTGAGATATTCAAAGGTATCCTTTGGTAGTGGATTGGTGAATATATCAACAACTTGTTCTTTAGTAGACACATAGTCAATCCTCACCTCCTTCTCTTGTACCTCTCTCTTAGAAAATGATATTTTATTGCAATGTGTTTTGTCTTCGAGGGCATCACTGGATTCTTAGAGGTATTTATTGCACTAGTATTTTCACAATAGATAAAAATTGGTTCTATTACCTTCTCATGAATTCCCTCAAGAATATATTTTATCCATACTGCTTGCTGACAGTTAAGAGAAACAACAACATATTCTGCCTCTGCAATAGATTGAGAAATACAATTATGCTTTTACTAGCCCAAGAGACTAATCTTTCACCAAGAAAGAATGCTCTTCCACTTGTGCTTTTCCTATCATCAACATTTCCTTCCCAATCTGTATTAGTAAATAAATTCAAATAAAAATTTCCATGCTTACCATACCATAAGATATAATCTTCAGTCTTTTTGAGATATCTAAAGACTCTCTTTACTACAACCAAATGTGAGTCCTTTGGATTTGATGAAAACCTTGCAACAATACCAACAACATGTGCAATATCTAGTCTACTATGTACAACATACTATAGTTTACCGATCATAGATCTATATAGAGTTTCATTTACCTCTTTTGATTGATCCTCAGATAATTTTCAGCCCGTGATCATAGGTGTTCCCACTAGATTTGAGTCTTCCATGCCAAAGGTTTTCAGAATCCCCTTCACATACTTTTATTGACTTATGTATATTCCTTTATTTTTCTATTTTACTTGAATTCCATTAAAGAATTTCATTTCTCCTATAATGGACATTTCAAATTCGTTCCTCATGTCTTCTACAAATGACCTACTCATTGCTTCATTTCCACCAAATATTATGTCATCAACAAAAGTTTGAGCAATCAATGTTATGTCTTCACTTTTAAATTTTAGATATACATTGCTATTGTCGCTAGTTCTTGTAAAACCAATCTAAATAAGTGTACGCCTCTCTCTCCAGTTTCCCACAGCTTTCCAAGGGCAGGGGTTAGTAGCCAAGGTTCACAAGTGCATGCAAATCTATTAAGCAATAACTACTAAACGAATGATCAAAACGCAAGCAATAAAATGTACAAACAACGAAAAGGAAGACAAATGAATGCAAACCCTCCGAAGCTTGAAGCTTCTATTGTTTCTCTCTACTCCTTCAATAACGCTGTTCTTGATGCTCAGTATTGGTTGGGCAGCGTCTATGACTTGAGAAGCGTCGAGATGTTGATAATTGCAAAATGTGTGTGTGATCGCAGGATGGCCTGAATGCTGACAGAGTAATGGCGCTTGTATACTTGAAATCCTGGATCCTTCAAATGGTTATGAAGGGTTTATTATATAGGATTTGCTGATGAAATGAGTGGTT
>MU223061.1:3290174-3312709 GCA_018584345.1 Thuja plicata | reverse complement strand
TGATCTCCTTACACACTATTCAAGATGCCGACACATCAACATTATTTGCAAGAAATACATTTTACAAAACAAATAATAAGAATAGGAATTATCCAAGGTTGAGACACCTTATTCCTAACATAAACAATGCATGTTGAATTACAGACCGAGTACCTTGGAGATGTGTCATTTCATTGAACAAATTATGGCAAGAAATGAATGGGATGGTTTCAACTATGACAATTATGGAATGATGCTTGTTTAGAACCATAGACAAATGAGGTTGGCCGTTTTCAACTTCATAAAGCAAGAAATGTAGAACATGGTAGAGTTTCTGGAAAGATATTCAATGATAGAGATGTGCCACAGATTTTAATGTGCGGAAATTACATGGATGAAATATTTTCATTTGCAGAATTGGGTTCAAAATTTCCATGAATCTTATAGTTTTTCAAAATATATTTGGAAGCATCCAGATCCTCCAAGGATTATGAATAGCAGTACCATTTTAAAATTTTTTAAATCAATCTCAATGACATGTAGCCTGGATTGCAAGCACAACTACCTTTCACTAATTCACGTCTTAGATCAAATCAACGGGCATTGGAGAATGGTGATGTAGAGAAAAATACATTTGAAAAGTACAAACTTGAGGAGAAACAAAGTGCAGCTTGTAAGTGGCGAAAAGACCAGATAAAGGAGTGGTGGCTCATGCAACAAAGGTGAAAAGAGTTTAAAAACTTTAAAACATAGTGCAAATTAGAAATTGGGAATGCCTTGCGCTGGATAAGGAGGTGGAAGACTACTAAAAAACCTTTGAAATTATGCTAAAGAGGCTGCGTAGAATTCTAAAGGGAGGTTGTAACCACATGGAAAAAGTCTCCAGTGCATCAAAGAGCTACTGCATAGAACATAAAAGAAGGTATTGTGCTGAATATGGAGGAGATAGTTGAAATGTTTCAAAACTTTCAAGCTAATGCAATTGGCAGGTGTAATGCCAAGTTCCCCAAACTGATCAATAGAGGCTACGCTGACAGTGGGGATAAGGAAGAGTTAATAGAACTTCAAAAAATATATGCTAGCAGATGTAATCCTCCTAGGGAGTCCATGCAGAGCATGTAAGGGTTATATGGTAAATATATTTTAAAGATTTTCAAAACTTTGAAGAACCGTGCTGATAAATGAAGGAGGACATGAAACATTAGATTACAAATGCATTTCCAGAAATAAACATAGGTCTGTGCAAGAAAACAAAGTAGGCTGCACAATACATAAAGAATACCCAATGCTGGAGATGTGGAGTCATAGAAAAGGCATGTAGACTATTTTTAAGGAAGGAGAGTGCTCATGCCAATGAAAGGGAGGAAGTCCCATATGATGAACAAAATGTCTTTTTATGCACAGCCTGTGGAGGATTTTTTCAAGCAAAATGAAAGGAAAACCAAAATGTATTGCAAAAGAACAGAGATGATGCGCTAAAATCCAACATATAGAATGGAAAGCCCATGCCATTTTGTGCAAAGAGGCTACCAGGTTTGAAAAGGGCTAAAACGCTTTATCCCACATTTGTAAGAAATTAATCATTCAAACTATTTATAGACAACATCGCTCCCATGTATGTTGAAGTAAAGAGCCAAGAGGCCACTTGGAGATCATAGGCTAGAGAGCTTAGTGTGTGGCGGGGCCCACTAATTTTGGTTGAAAATACATAGGAAAGCTTTATAAACTCAGAACCTTTAATCTCACATTCATCATGAAAGGGATTTCATAGTGTTTATAACCAAAACAACTCAGTATGTAATATGAAGAGAAAGAGGAGGCTATGGGCGCGTGCACAAGAGCTAAAGACTCACCTCAAAAATTGTGCCTAGAGGAACAACACCCATATTTTGGCGAGACCCGCAAGAGTGACATGGCAGATGAGTTGGCTTAAGAGGATGCATGTTTCAGCATGGATCTCGAGGCAACCAGAATCGACAAATGGCTTAATGGCTTAATGAGAAAGTTGCAGGGAAGGTAAGGATAAGCCATTAAGCCATTGGTCCACATGGCACAAATGACAAGTGGTGCCTAGTGGACCGGTCAGCCAATTAGAGGACGCCATGTGGCGCAGAGTAGGCACCAAGTGGCACAATTCTAGTAAAGTTCAGAGGCACCAATCAGAGATTGACATGTGGCACCAAGTGGACCTACGAACCAATCATAGGGTGACACTTGGCACATTCTAGTGAGATGTGCAGATTTGAAATAATTTTTTAATTTGGATTTATTTCAGCAAATGCGTTAACAAGTGTGCAAGTTTTAAAAAAATCAAGGGTTGACTTAATGGCTTAAAAGGAAGATGCTCACCATCTAACCTTTAAGCCATTAAGCCTAAGAGACAAGTGTCGCAAGATGGTACATTATGGGGAAATAAGGGATTAAATTGAAATATTTAATTAAATTCATCACAAAAGGCAAAAGGATTAAAAGGTCAGCAAGTTCAGAAAGATCTAAGGGCTGACTTAATGGCTTAAAGGAAAGATGCTCTCACCATCTAACCACTAAGCCATTAAGCCTAGGTGACAAGTGTCATGATGAGATAAAATCTGGGCAAAAGGAAATATTAATGTTAAATTTATCTCATTTCAATAGTCCAACTATTGAAAAAGTAATTAAATTAAAATTAAAATATTTGAAACTTTTGAAAGAAATCTGCACGAGAAGGCAAAGTTGGATTAATGTTTCTGAGGGCAAATTTGATCCAAAATATGGAGTATCATATATCACTGGAAAGGTCTCAGAATGGAGATCATGATTTTTTAGATTATTTGAGGGAAAACTAAATTAGATTTGAGCAGTTATAGTTTGAGCAATTGCAGATATTTTGAGAAGCAGACAGGTGTCGGTGAAGGAGATGATTTTTCAATTTCTCCTATATCTGATGTTTCTTCTGATTGTATCAAGTATGTTAAAAATTATGCTGCTGGGTAGTATTGAGGCTATGAAGTCTTATTTTCTATGTCTCTTTGTCTTTTAAATATGCAGAATTAGATGATTCTTCAATAAAAAATAATGGAATCCCTATGCAATATTCGTTGATGTCTTTGTATGTATGGTTTCAATTCTTGTGTGTTAATCTGTAAGGCATTTTAATGCACCAATTACAAGGTAGTTGTGAGATCATCTCTGAGTTTCTTTCAAGGAGAGATTAATTCTTAGAGGTAAAATCTGAGAGTTCAAAATTTGCATACGAATTTGATGTCCAGGTATTGGATTGAGAAGAGTGATTTGTAGGGTATTTCACTTGGTTTCTGTGTGTTTGGAGTTGGAGGTTTTTTGGAGTTGTGTATTTATTTGACTCTGTTTCCCAATAGATAAGGCACTGGTCCTTTCTTGTCTTGCATTTTTCATCATCAATCATTTAAAAGTAAACCATTTTCCCTTTCCTATTCAAGAGCATAAAGGTATACAAGAATAGTGCAAATATGTTTGGTGATTCCTTATAGAAGTGAATCTGATAGGTTATCCTACTCGAGCCTCTGGGTTCAAAGAGAAGAAGGGTGAATATCCTTGTTGTTACCTTGACCATTTCCCTAGTTCTTAGCAGATCATATAGGTGGGATCCTGTATAAGACTAGTTGAGTTGAACTCCCATGTTTTATAAGTCTGAGAACTATCCACGGTCACATATGCATAATGAGGTTTAGCTAGTAAGTTGTGTATGTAGATTTTATCATGTTTTAGGTGCACCCGCCTAAGTGTGTGGAACTTGAAGCATAAGGAGGATCAAATCCTCATCAATTAGTCTTTTCTTGCCCCTTAGTTTGCAGGAATGAGCTGAATCTTGTGATCTAGACAAAAATCCCCAGGTCTAGTTTGCATTGTCACTTTTAGAACTGAGGGATACACAAAAAATAACTAACAAAATGATGACTCTGTTGGGGAGTTAAAATTTTTATTTAGAAACTCTGGTTTTAAAAGTTACAAATCAAAATACCCCAGTAATTGTAATCTACCGGAGAAGTGAAGGTTAAAAGCTCATAGGAGCTAATCATTTGTTGCTTCATTTCTGGACTAGATTGTGAATCTTAATCGCATACATGTTATGGGTGGTGACTATGTTTGAATTTGGAGAATCCTGGCTGTTTTTTGCCAGTGTAATTTGTGATTATTAGTTGTTATTTGATGTTTAAGATCAACAAGTTTAAGACATTTCTTTCCTTGCTTGGTTGAATTGATATCTGAATTTGATTTCAAGAAAGAGTGTCAAGAGACGAATCTGATATTTGTTTCAAATCTTTGAGAAAAGTATCCTGGATAGTGTGTTTTTTATTTGCAGTGAAAGAAAGAAAAAAACGGTGTGACTTTGCTAGTTATAATGAACCCATAATTGAAAAGAATTTAGCAAATAGCTTTTGCTGTTTGAAAATTCTCCTCTGCAAGGAGATGGCGACTCTACAAAGAAAGAACCTGATGAAGCTACACAAAAGGCTCTAAATCTGCACTATTTCAAATCAAGAAGCAAAGAAAATAGCTGCTGCAAATTTCATCCAGGTAATCCTCTTATTTGTTGAAAAGAAAAGTCCCTTCATAGGTGAATAAGTCACTAAGAAAAGAGAAAGAGATTGAAAGTTGTCATATTTCTGGGTTGAGATTTTCAGTTATTGAAATAAAAAATATGTTGTGATTATGTGAGGAAAATGACTGCATAAAATCAAATAAAAGTTTTGTCATATAATAAGTTGTGTTCTAAATTAAATGGTCCAATGGAGAATTCATTTTTGATGGATTGATATATTTTTACTATATCTGAGATTTATCAGTCAGATCTTGAGAAATCTAATAGAGATATTACTTTGAGAGAGCAGAGAATCCAAGAAAAATCCCTATTGATTTTGAGAGAAAGGGTAGGAGAAAGGAAAAAAGAGTCAGCATATTCATTTTATCAAAGGTTTTCTAGTGTAGTTAATAAGCTTATAGCGGATATTGACTTTCCAGAATTAGAGTGGGTGCAATTATTTCTAGAAATTTGTGTGCCAGAATCGCTTGATTGGTCAACATCTCTTAGACAAGAAGCATCTGAATGTGTTAGAAGATGGATAGATGAAATTGAGAAATCTGAACTTAAAAGTGTAGATGATGTTGAATCTAGTTCTTATGATGATGATGCTGAATCTTATTATGCTGATGATGAAGTAGATGAACATCAGATTGATGAAGATGAATCTTTAGTAAATAATTTTTCCTTTCAGTTTGTAGATTTGTCTTCTATTCAGCACAATAGTGCAGACTTCTTGCCTCAATTTAAGGAAGACTTTAGTGAGTACCAAGAGAATGACTATGACGCAGACAAAAGTTTCTGTAGTGATTTCCTTGCACAAGAAGATATAAGCCACAAAGTTTTAGTCCTTGTTTCAAATAAGGAAGATTTTTTTTAATCCATGTTATTAAATGGGGATGTCCAAGGGAGCATTTGAGAGGAATTTGTAGAAGAAAAGGATAGAGAATTGTCAGATTTTGAAAATGGATGTGCATATGATGTCCCAACACCAACACCTTTTCATATAGCTGATTATTTTGATAAGATCATTGTGGATTTCATTTTTGAAATTGATAGCTATAGTTGTTCTCCTTCTCAAATTCATAGCAATGATGATTGTTCAACTCGTAATGATGCTGATTCAGAAATTTCCATCCTTGATGATGGTTATGATTTAGAAATTGATGGTGGGTTTAATGAAACTTCTAACCCACTCTTTGATGAAGAAATAGATGTGAATAAGCCAATGCTTTGCTATCCTGATTTTGAGAAATATTTCCATGTAGTTTCTGATCCTTTGTATGAGGGCATGGTTGAAAATTCACTTGATCTGAATGATATTTCAAATTATGAAAAGAATAACTATGGGAACCAGGATGAAATGATTGATTCAACTTCTTTTCATTCTGATCAATCTTCCTCTGATGTTGATCTTGGAGATTATTATAGTTTGAAAATGAATGAAGCTTCTCATAGTGAACTAAGTATGAAATTAGAGGTTATGGTTCATCATGCTTCCCCTAATTCTTTGCATGATACATATGAGGTTGAATATGAAAAGTTTTTCTTTGATATCCAGGAATATGTTGGAGTGAACGAGTATGTTTCTAGCCATGAGAGTGAGTTGGAATGTTTATTGTTTCAGAAAAATAGTGTTACTCAAGGGTGTGATATTGTGATATCACGCAGTGATCAACATATGCAGTGATTTAGTTTTTTTGCTTTGCCAAGTGAAGGTGAGTTTGTTGATTACCTTTTCTTTGACATGTTGAAAATTCAGGGCAGCATTTTTGATCAAGTGAATGGATATAATAGCCTCAATTTACCTTAGATTTTTGGAGATGAAAATCATTTTTTTGATAGAGGTAAGAGATGAATCATATTTTGGGGCTTTGGGCCTTTGTAAATAAGCTTCTTGTTTGTATATTTTCTTTTTTTCCCTTTCAGTCGTGTGGTGTCTTTCCTTTCAATAAAGTCTGAATTGTTTTTAGGTGGTTTGCTTCTACCAATGATTCTAAGATTCTCTACATGCCCGCATGGGGCATGCGTTCGTAGTCAGAGTCACTGTTGGGGCTGAAAAAAGCAGTAAGGGTTTTTGAAGTACCATGTTAAAAGTTTGCATTTTGACCCTCTATAAGTGCTTTTTGAGCCTATTTGCCCTGATGAGATCCTGAGGTCTACCATGCATGTAAAGTGCTAATCACCTTTTTTTTGACATTCAAAGACATCCTAGGTCATTAAATTTGAGTTTCAAGTTGTTTCGTGGTGTCTTGTTTCAAGCACTTGTCCAAATCTGCATTTTTGCCTAAGTGTCAATTTGTTGTAATGAGCCCAGTTTGCATTTGAATATCTTGTGTCCTATTAAGTTTCATGGCCTGCCACTTTGGGGAATGTTGAGTATGTATATCAGAGAGCCTATATTTTGAATCCCAAGTTATTTTGAGTCTGTTTGATAGGTTTACTAATCCCTCAAAGTTGGTCTTCCAGAGATATCTTGTTTCTTTGTTCTGCTCAGAATTCTGAGTAGCCCTGTTTGACCAATTGTAACTTTTGACCTTGTGACCTAATTGAAAAAATTACTTTTGTACTGTATTATAGAGGTCAAATAATTCTTGAGTCTCCATCTTCAAGTTACGAAAATTCTATTTGGTCAGTTTGCTAAGCCCATTCCATTTGCATTTTCTATCAATGTGCCAAACTCTCAAATGTAGATTTTTGAATGACCTACTTCGAGGTCTTACAATTTTACACCCAGTTCAATGAAATGGAAAATTGAATGCTCCCCTATATTGTAGGCATGGAAATGTGCTACCATGAAGATTTTCAGGCCATGATGAATCTGTTTGCCCAGTTTTCCAATCCGATTCCACTTGCAGTTTCTAACATTTTGATGCAGATCAGTTGCACAGTTTGGTCGGAGGCCCTATTTGTGAAGTTATATCTTGAATAATGAGATTGGTAATATCAAGAAAATGGTGTCCCTGTATTTTATACTAAATTTACTTCAAGTTTTCAAGGTTTCAGGTCCTAAGGGTTTTGTATGCACAGTTATCCAGATGCTTTTCATTTGCAGAAATAGTTATTCCTCATGTTTTATGTCTTCTACATTTCCAAGTGGCTACCTTTGAGGGGATCCCACATATGTCTGAATTATTGTCAAGAGCTTCCTTTCTGGATTCATTCTCTCCACATAGCACACTCCCAATATCCAGAAGCTTGGGTCTTCAGGAGGCCGTTTGACTTGTTTTCAAAGTTGAAACCAAATGCAGTTCATTGTTATTGGAGAGGGTAATTTGCAGAATTGTTATGAAGAGGCAACTTGGATGTTTAAAGTATTTGGACCTGTTTGGTTTCATTAGATTTCACTTTGCAGTGTGGAAGAATGTTAATTGTGGAACATGTGCTCCCAGCGCCACATTCTGGTTACTTGAATTAGTCAATTTTTAGAGCTAGATCCCGAGGCCAATTGTTATTTACAGGGCCAGTTATTCACCAAAGCTATCGGATTTTAAAATCTTTGTTTCTTTAAATATTTTGAAAGCATAGACAGTGGCATTTGAATTGATTAGCGTTACATCTTACAAAAACACAACTCCGTCAAATATTTTATTGGTGAACTAAACATAAAGTAATAATAATAATAGCCATGTGCAAGTGAATGAAATGGGAAAGCTCTCAAAATAGTTGAAATGATGAAGCATAAACAATGCATGCTGAATTATAGGTTGAGTACCTTGGAGATGTGTCATTTCATGGAAAAAATTATGGCACCAAATGAATGGGATAGTTTCAATTATGACAATTATGGAATGATGCTTGTTCATAAAAGGAGGTTGGCCATTTTTAATTTCATAAAGCAAGAAATGTAGAACATGATAGAGTTTCTGGAAAGATATTCAATGATAGAGACGTGCCACAGATTTCAATGTGTGGAAATTACATGGATGAAATATTTTCATCTGCAGAATTGGGTTGAAAATTGCCATGAATCTTATAGTTTTTCAAAATATAATTGGAAGCACCAAATCCTCCAAGGATTATGAATAGAAGTACCATTTTAAACTTTTTTAAATCAATCTTATTGAGATGTAGCCTGGATTGCAAGCATAAATACCTTGCACTAATTCATGTTTTAGATCAAATCAATGGGCATTGGAGAATGGTGAGGTAGAGAAAGATATATTTGAAAAGTACAAACTTGAGGAGAAACAACGTGCAGCTTGTAAGTGGCAAAAAGTCCAGCTAAAGGAGTGGTGGCTCGCACAACAAAGGTGAAAAGAGTTTAAAAACTTTAAAACACAATGCAAATTAGTAATTTGGAATGCCGTACACTGGATAAGGAGGTGGAAGACTACTAAAAAACCTTTGAAATTATGCCAAAGAGGCTGTGTAGAATTATAAAGGGAGGCTGCAGCCACATGGAAAAAGAATCCAGTGCATCAAAAAGCTGCTGCGCAGAACATAAAAGAAGGTATTGCACTGAATATGGAGGACAAAGTTGAAATGTTTCAAAACTTTCAAGCTAATGCAATCAGCAGGTGTAATGCCAAGTGCCCCAAACTGATCAACAGAGGCTACGCTGATAGTGGGGATAAGGAAGAGTTAATAGAACTTCAAAAAATATATGCTAGCAGATGTAATCTTCCTAGGGAGTCCACGCAGAGCATGTAAGGGTTATATGGTAAATATATTTTAAATATTTTCAAAACTTTGAAGAACCGCATTGATAAATGAAGGAGGACATGAAACATTAGATTACAAATGCATTTCCAGAAATAAACATAGTTCTGCGCAAGAACACAAAGCAGGCTACGCAATACATAAAGAATACCCAACACTGGAGATGTGGAGGCATATACAAGGCATGTAAACTATTTTTAAGGAAGGAGAGTGCTCACGCCAATGAAAGGGAGGAAGTCCCATATGATGAAAATAATGTCTTTTTAGGCGCAGCCTGTGGAGGAGTTTTTCAAGCAAAATGAAAGGAAAACCAAAATGCATTGCAAAAGCACAGAGATGCTGTGCTAAAAGCCAACATATAGAATGGAAAGCCCATGCCATTTTGCACAGAGAGGCTACCAAGTTTGAAACGGGCTCAAACGCTTTATCCCACATTTGTTAGAAATTAATCATTCAAACTATTTATTGACAACATCGCTCCCATGTATGTTGAAGTAAAGAGCCAAGAGGCCACTTGGAGACCACAGGCTGGAGAGCTTAGTGTGCGGTGGGGCCTACTAATTTTAGTCAAAAATACATAGGGAAGCTTTTAAAACTCAAAAACTTTAATCCCACATTCATCATGAAAGGGATTTCATAGTGTTTATAACCAAAACAACTCAGTATGTAATATGAAGAGAAAGAGGAGGCTATGGGCGCGCATGCAGGAGTTGAAGACTCGCCTCAAAAACCATACCCAGAGGAAGAACACCCATATTTTGGTGGGACCCGCAAGAGTTACATGGCAGATGAGTTGGCTTAAGAGGCTGCATGTTTCGACACGGATCTCAAGGCAACCAAAATTGATGGATGACTTAATAAATTAATGAGAAAGTTGCAAGGAAGATAAGGATAAGCCATTAAGCCATTGGTCCACATGGCACAAATGACAAGTGGCACCTAGTGGACCGGAAAACCCATCAGAGGATGCCACGTGGCGCAGAGTAGGCACCAAGTGGCACAATTATAGTAAAGTTCAGAGGCACCAATCAGAGATTGACATGTGGCACCAAGTGGACCTGCGAACCAATCAGAGGGTGACACTTGACACATTCTGGTGAGATTTGCAGATTTGAAATAATTTTTTAATTTGAATTTCTTTCAACAAATGGGTTAACAAGTGTGCAAGTTTTAAAAAAATCAAGGGTTGACTTCATGGCTTTAAAGGAAGATGCTCACCATCTAACCTTTAAGCCATTAAGCCTAAGCAAAAATTGTTGCAAGCTGGTGCATTCTGGGGAAATAAGGGATTAAATTGAAATATTTAATTAAATTCATCACAAAAGGCAAAAGGATTAAAAGGTCAGCAAGTTCAGAAAGATCTAAGGGCTGACTTAATGGCTTAAAGGAAAGATGCTCACCATCTAACCACTAAGCCATTAAGCCTAGGTAACAAGTGTCGCGATGAGATAAAATCTGGGCAAAAGGAAATATTAATGTTAAATTTATCTCATTTCAACAGTCCAACTATTGAAAAAGTAATTAAATTCAAATTAAAATATTTCAAACTTTTGAAAGAAATCTGCACAGGAAGGCAAAGTTGGATTAATGTTTCAAAGGGCAAATTTGATCCAAAATATGGAGTATCATATATCACCGGAAAGGTCTCAAAATGGAGATCATGATTTTGTAGATTATTTGAGGGAAAATCAAATCAGATTTGAGAAGTTATAGTTTGATCAGTTGCAAATATTTTGAGAAGCAGACAGGTGTCGGTGAAGGAGATGGTTTTTCAATTTCTCCTATATCTTGTTTTTATTCTGATTGTATCAAGTATGTTGAAAATTATTCTGCTGGGCATTATTCAGGCTATGGAGTCTTATTTTTTGTGTCTCTTTGTCTTCTAAATATGCAGAATTAGATGATTCTTCAATAAAAAAACAATGGAATCCCTATGCAATATTCGTTGATGTCTTTGTATGTATGGTTTCAATTCTTGTGTGTTAATCTGTAAGGAATTTTAATGCACCAATTACAAGTTAGCTATGAGGTCATCTCTGAGTTTCTTTCAAGGATAGATTAATTCTTAGAGGTAAATTCTGAGAGTTCAAAATTTGCATATAAATTTGATGTCCGGGTATTGGATTGAGAAGAGTGATTTGTAAGGCATTTCACTTGGTTTCTGTGTGTTTGGATTTGGAGGTTTTTAGGAGTTGTGTATTTATTTGAATTTTTTGCCCAATAGATAAGGCACTGGTCCTTTCTTGTCTTGCAGTTTTCATCATCAATCATTTAAAATCAAACCATTTTCCCTTGCCTGTTCAAGAGCATAAAGGTATACAAGTTGCATTGAATAGTGAAAATATGTTTGGTGATTCCTTATAGAAGTGAATCTGATAGGTTAGCCTGCCTGAGCCTCCAGGTTCAAAGAGAAGAAGGGTGAATATCCTTTTTGTTACCTTGACCATTTCCTTGGTTCTTAGCAGATCATATAGGTGGGATCCTGTATAAGACTGGTTGAGTTGAACTCCCATGTTTTATAAGTCTGAGAACTATGCACGGTCACATATGCATAATGAGGTTTAGCTAGTAAGTCATTGTGTATGCATATTTTATCATGTTTTAGGTGCACCCGCCTGAGTGTGTGGAACTCAAAGAAGAATGAGGATCAAATCCTCATCAATTAGTCTTTTCTTGCCCCCCAATTTGCATGAATGAGCTGACTCTTGTGAGCTAGACAAAAATCCCTAGGTCTGGTTTGCATTATCACTTTTAGAACTGAGGGATACAAGAAAAATCACTAATAGTAACCTTGAGAGGTGAGGACTTCTCAGGTTCAACCCCCATCAGAACCTCGTCTAGTACCTTCTGTGTTTCTAGTGCAAGAGCACCAAGGCCATCCAAGGTTAATTGATATTTTTAAAGACCTATAAGGTCATCCACGATTATAATATAGCCATTAGAGCCATTAAAAAGATGTAAATGCACTAAATGTGCTAAAAGTTGTAAAATTTCCTTATTAACAAAATTTGGCCTAATGAGGGCTAGTAGTGGGTTTGAGGGTTAGTATAGGTCTAGATATTAGGATGAATACTAAAAGGTAGTTGGTTTTAATAATAATGCAGATATATCTGTAGACACTAAAAAATGGTTCAATGCTTGTGCTCCCTTTTAACATGTCTTCTATATTGTGTGTTTTATCACCAATATTGTGTCATTCTTCTATTAATTAAATAATGAAAACTATTTAATTAATTACTAAATTTTGTCCCTAATTATCATCATATTCTGATCAATTTGATCTTTTGATCATGTCTAATAATGTCATTTTTCATCATTGATCATTTTAATCATGTCAATACAATTAATTCATCTTCTATAGGGGTAAATAATCATTAATTTATTCCCTATTCCTAAGTCCTAAGCTATGATAAATAAATAAACTTTATTTATCTCAATGTTCCCTCTTTTTCCCATAATTAATTAATTATCTAATTTCAAATTTGGGAATTATTATTAATTTCCTAATTTCTAGTTTTTCCTATTTCCTAATTCCTAATTTACTAACATGAGTGGAATTAATTTTAAAATTAATTATCCACTCATACCTCTTTTTTAGCCTCCACTTCCTCAATTCTAGTCTCCACTTTCCATTTTCCTTTAGTCATAATTGTCATAGTTTATGACAATTTTCCTTTTCTCTTTTGTCATAATTGTCATAGTTTATGACAATTTTTCTTTTTTTCTTTTGTCATAGTTTATGACGAATTTCCCTTTCTTCACTCACTAATTTCTAATTGTACATTCAATTTGTCATAAGTTGTCATAATTAATGACAATTTTCCTTTTTAAAATTTGTCAACTGTCATAGTTTATGACAGCTTCCCTTTTGCACATTTAATTACTAATTTTACAATTTGAGCTCTCATCTTCTATAAATTGAGCTCATTTTGTCTTTCTTTGGTGAACCACATCTTTCGAATCTTCTCATTATCATGCCAAATTGCTTTCATGGATAAGTGCAAAATCATCATGGGAGCTACATCAACTCATTTTGAGAAGCAAGAAAGGACATTGGAGTCCATTTGAGGGAGTTTTTATTATGTTTATTTGCATATATTTTTAATACTCTTTCTCAATTGCTCTAATGTTAGGATAGGATTGTTATTTGTATGCTTTTATAGGTTGTGGCTGCCTTGCATGCAAATTTTTTCTTCTTTTTCCTCTCCTTCAGTATCTTCATATCAATTTTCCAGAGTTGTTTCACCTTTGTGCTCTTATCTTCTACTTTCTTGTCCTCTTCTTTCTCCTTAACAACTTCTATGCTCTGTTTCTTAGGCGGAGAGTCCTGTTTAGTAGATCTAGTGGTTCTCTTAGGTAATTCCTTTGGTTTCTCTTCTTGCGATGTCCTCTAAGGTAGTTTAGGTGTGGTTTCAGGCACATAAACTATAGTGGGAGGTGTACTCATTAATGAACTACAACTGATTATATGTTTGAAGTCATTTGTTGATATTCAATCGAGTTGCATAAGTGATGATAAACATTATTAATTAATTTATTGTCATTGATGTCAACTTATTTGAGTGTTATTATGGTGGAAAACATTTTTTATGTATTGAATATCTGGAACAAACAATGTTTATGTGGTCGGTAAAATGAAGAGTTCTGTATACACCGAATGACAGTAATAATCGAGTAAAATGCAGTGTATACCAAGCAACAATGATAACCGAGTAAGGGATTGGTGACACAACACAGTTAATACTAAGATCAAGAATTTAATTCTAATTGAGGCTGAATTGGATGTTGATATGGAAATTGATGATTTCAAGGTAAAAGATAAAGTTTTTTATTTGATCAAACAGTTATTGAAATTCAAGGAAGATCGAACGACATAGATTGAAACATGTTTTTAACACAACTACCAAGGAAGGATCAAGCGGGAAATTGAACGATGGATATTAAGAGGCAAGACCTAAATTATGAAAATTAAATGATACATGATGTATATATAAGAGAGAAGAGATTTATTTCTTAATTTTCAGTGTGTGTTGATAGATGCTGAAGCATACATGTGAATTTGATGCATGACTGATCAAACTGGTTAAAGACAAAACCAAGCATTTCTCTAGACATCGCTGAGAAAATAGAGGAAAGAGGATTACCGAGTAGAACAACTATGAGATGAAATAAAGTGAAAAAATTGATTAGAGATATTATGTACTTAGAATAGATCTGAATATATGCAAATCAGAGTTGTATTTGTATCAGATCATTACTATATCAGTTTAACCATTGTTACAGATAAATCTCTTAACCGAGTGGGAAAGTGAATCCTTATTATAACATTCAGAGAATGTTGATTGTTTTCTTTTTGACCCCATAGTGAATCTTTGGTCAAGAGAGAAGTGTTATTTTTAAATCCTCTAACGAGGTCACATTTAGCAGTGTGCATTGTAACCTTTATCAGGGTTGGCTCTTCACCGAGCTCACTTTAGAAGAGTGAAAATATTTTGGGTTACCGGTCCCAGGTGATTTTTACCTAATAGGGTTTCCACATTAAGAATCTATGTGTCAATGTGTATGAATGTTGTGGATTTTTATTTTACTTTACACTTTATTTTAGTGACCTAGATTGGTAATCACAGTATTAATTTATTGACACTCGATAAACAATATTGATGAAATTTTAAATTTACAGAATACATTTTCACTAAGCTGAGTTTTATATGATTGAATTTGTTTTGATATACATCTGGAGAAATTTGGGATTGTAGGATAATTTGTGAGAAAACTGATTCTAACTAATTCAACCCCTTCTCAGTTATTCTAACAATTGGTATCAGAGCTATTGGAGCTTAGCAACAGTGATTATCATAGCACATAGTGCTTATCAGGGAGCAACAATTCTTAGAAGAAAGTTTTCAAGGACTTGAGCTAAAGATCACAAGATGTATAAGAGAGATGCACGTAAGATGAACAAAGATAAATTCCAGACATGGAAAAGCAGAATGAGATTATACCTATCAGGTTTTGCAAGCAACATTGAGGATTTTATGGACAATGAATTCATATTACCTACTGGACCTTTGATAGTAAATAAGTTGAAAGAGAAACATGAGAATAACCTTATCATGATGGAGATTGCCTCTTCACTTACCGATTTTGAATTTGAATATATCAAGACATGTGAAACTGCCTAGAAGCTGTGGGATCACTTACACTAGTTTATGTAGGAGATGAAAATGTACTAAGAGCCAAAGCTCAAAGTCTTCATGGAAAGTTTGATGACATGCAAATGAAGGAAGGAGAAAAAATCACATAATACAATAACTGACTTAAAGAAGCTGTGAATTCTATTAGAGGATCTGGTGGAACCATAGATGAAGACACAATTTTGAGTAAGATTCTTAGAACTCTATTGCTTATTTATTCTATAAGAGTCTCTGCAATACATGAAATGAGAGCAACACCTAGAAATAACATTACTATTGATAGTCTTGTTGGAAGATAGATTTATTTTGATCTGAATAACTTCGACAACAATATTGTACCATCTATGGAATCTACATTTATGTCTACTTTGAAAATTGGTAAATCTAGTAGAAAACACATAATCAGAAATAACAATGACAGTGATAGTGATAGTGATGACAAGGAACTTGATGAACTTGAATCTTTAATGGTTAGAAGATTATACAGAGGTAAAGGAAGATATAAAGGTAAAATACCTTTGATATAATTTAACTGTAAAGACATTGGCCATTTTTCTGCAAGATTCCCTAACAAAAGGAATGATGATAGAAATGATAGATCTAATGACATAAAGGATGACCGAGACTTTAGAAGCAACCGACAGTATGATAGAAGAGATAACTCAGATTACAAAGATAAAGGTAAGAAAACTTGTTACATTGCTGAAGATAAAATTAATGACAATAATTCTGACAGTGATGAATATATTGAGATAGTGTTTGTAGCATTGAAAGATGATTCAGATGAGGATCAAAGGTATGTAGAAACAACACTTATCTCTAAAGTTAGCAAACATGATATTTAGGTTATTGATAGTGGCTGTACACATCACATGACTGGTGATAAAGGAAAATTTGAATTTATTGAACATTATGATGGAGGATCAGTAAGAATGGGAAATGATACACCCTAACAAGTGAAAGGAAAAGGTACTATTATGCTGAACAATCAAATCAAATGTGAAAATGCTTATTGGGTAAAAAGACTTAACAACAATCTATTGAGTGCTTCATTGTTGAATACCACAAGTCACCGAGTTTCTTTTGAGAATAGAAAAGCAAGAATCTATGATGGAAAAGGAAAATTGATCTGTACTAGTGAACAATCTAAAGGTAACCTATTCTATCTTGACATAGCTAAAAATACTTGTTTACTGGCAAAGAATGAAGATATATGATTATGGCATAAAAGACTATCATGTAAATTTTGACAACATTGTTAAGATTAGAAGAAAAAGAAAAGTTAGAGGCTTATCGAGCTTATCTAAACCAGACCATGTAATGTGCAAAAAATGACAAAATCTAGTTTCAAGAGAAACAATTTTTCATCTAATGATATTTTGGAGTTAGTTTATACATACCTATGTGGACCAATGAGAACACAAAGCTATTATGGAGACATATATTTTATTTTATTTGTTGATGACTACTCTAGGATGATGACTATCATGTTCCTAAAAGAAAAATTTGAAGCATTTAATATGTTTAAGTGGTATAAAGCTAAAGTGGAAAAATAAAATGATAGATATTTGAAGTGTTTGAGATCTGATAGAGGAGGTGAATTTATTTATGATGAGCTCACTAACTTTTGTAATTAGTATGTAATCAAAAGACATGTTTCTCCACCAATGACACCATAATAGAATGGGATTGCTGAAAGAAGGAACATATCAATTGCTGATTGTGTTAGGACCTTGATGATTGAGAAAAGAGTCACACAAACATACTAGAGAGAAGTAGTAAGCACAACAATTTACACAGTGAACCGAGTACAAATAAAGAAAGTTTCAAACAAAACACCTTACAAGCTATGGTATGGATATACACTGAATTTAAGTTATTTTATAATATTTGATAGTAGGTGTTATATTCTGGAAGATGAGAGAAATCAAAAATTTGATTCAAAAAGTGATGAAGGAATATTTCTTGGATATTCTACTAAGAGTAAAGCTTACAAATGTTTGAACAAGACAACTAACAAAATCATTGAGAGTGAAAATGTGAAAGTTGATGAATTTTATGAGCTAAATGATGAGGACAACATGAAAGAACCTAAAGATTATAATAATTTTTTTTACTAGGAAGAACTTGATGCTATACCTGCACAGATGCCTAACATTACCATGTAACAGATTAATGTCACTGGGCAACAAGTAGCACAGACCGAGAATCAGGAAAATGCTAAAATAGAAGATCATGAACCAAAAGACAATGTAGATACATAAGAAGATATTGAAGGATCAAGAACTAAACCTATACTTGATAGATATGTAATAATACACCATCCACGGGATCAAATCATTGGAGATAAAAGAGCAAGCATATTTACAAGAAGTAAGTTCAGAGATGACACTTGTTTAATTTGTGAATTTGAGCCTAAGAATGTTAGAGATGCATTAGAAAATGAAGAATGGTTTAATGCCATGAATGAGGAAATTGAGAAGATACAGAAAAATAAGACATGGAAATTAGTACCAAGACTGAGTGATAAAAATATCATCAGAACCAAATGGATTTTCAGAAAAAAATTGAATGAAGATGGGAATGTAATTAGAAATAAAGAAAGATTGGTTTGCAAAGGGTATGCACAAGAAGAAGGAATTGACTATGGAGGAACTTTTGCATCAGATGCTATACTTGAAGGAGTAAGAATACTACTTGCATACGCTGCATATAAAGGATTCAAGGAATATAAAATGGATGTGAAGTCCACATTTTTGAATGGAATACTGGAAGAGGAGGTATACATTGAACAACCCGAGGGATTTGTTGATCTTGATCAGAAACACATGGTATGTATGTTACATAAAGCTTTACATGGACTAAAGAAAACACCAAGAGCATGGTATGAAAGATTGTGTTCATATCTAATAAGTATTGGATTTATTAGAACAAGTGACAACAAACAATTTGTATTTAAAAGGAGGAAATGATGATAAGACACTTATTGCTGAAATATTTGTTGATGATATTATATTTGGAGGTAATGATAACTTATGCACTTGATTTGCTAATGAAATGAGGAAAGAATTTGAGATGTCAATGTTTGGTCAGATCAATTTTTTTTCTAGGATTGCAAATTTTACAATAGACTGCAGGTATATACATTACTCAATCAAAATACATCAAGGAATTACTAAAAAAATTCAAAATGGAGGAATAAAACCAGTCAAAACACCTTTGGTGACAAGATACAAAATGAAAAAACAAGACAAGACACCTGAGGTAAATCAAACCTTGTACAAATCTATATTGGTACATTGATGTATGTTGTTCACAAAAAACTTGACATAGCACATGAAGTTGGAATAGTTGCAATATTTTATGCTAACCCCAGGGAATCACATATGACTGTTATAAAAATAATTTTCAGATATTTGAAGAATACTGAGGATTATGGACTATAGTATAAAAGATAAGGAACATTCGAATTGAAAGTCTATACATATGCTAATTGGGGTGGGAATATAGATGATAAAAAATTACTACTATTGGAGCATTCTTTAATGGAGAAAGACTAGTTACTTGTATTAGCAAGAAGCAAGGATGCATGTTTCAGTCAACTACAGAAGTAGAGTATGTTATTGCTGCTGTAAATTTTTCTAACATGGAATGGATAAAACAATTGTTGAAAGGAATGAATGAGGAGATCACTGAACCAGTGATGGTTTATTTTAATAATACAAGTGCTATAAATATTTCAAAGAACCCTGTGATTCATGCAAAGACAAAGCACATATTTATAAAGTATCACTACTTGAGGGAAAAAGTACAAGAAAAAAATTTAATACTGGAATATGTCCAATCAAAAGAACAACTTTCAGACATATTCAAAAAACCATTACCGAAGGATACATTTGAGTACTTGAGAGGTAGACTTGGGGCTCATCCCCTATCTAATGGTAACTAAGAAGATTAGGAGGTTGTATCAACCTACATGAAATCAGAATATCAATCATGTTGATGCAAAGATGAACTGGACCAACACAGAGATATCGGTACACTAAAAGGTACCTACTGCACCAAAAATCAGAGTTATTTTATTTGGCTACTAAAGAGATGCATATTTACTTTTGGCATTGTTGTCAAAGGGAGAGAAAATGATCAATGATATATATATATATATATCCATCTAAGGGAGAGATATATCAATGACATATCAGGAAGAGATTCATGAAATATCTATCCACTAAAAGGAGAAGAGAGAAAGTGAGAGAAAATACATATCTAATCCACAGAGAGATTCAAGAGCCAAACAATCAAACTACAGAGAGAGTCTGCACAATGAGTATTTTGTTTATATTGACACAAATTATATTCAAACTGTGAGAGCTACAAAATTGTTGCAGTTGTAGAACAAAAGTTTGGTATTTGTTATATGGCATTTTATACTACATATTTCATATTATGTTGTCATCAATGCCAAAGGGAGATATTGATGAACTACAATTGATTATATGTTTGAAGTCATTTGTTGATAGTCAACCTAGTTGCAGAAGTGATGATAAACATTATCTGTTAATGTATTGTCATTAATGTCAAATTATTTGAGTGTTATTATGGTGGAAAACATTTGTTATGTATTGAAGATATCAAAAAAATAATGTTTATGTGGTTGGTAAAATGAAGAGTTTTGTATACACCAAGTGACACTAAAAACTGAGTAAAATGTAGTGTATAACGAGCAACAATGATAACCGAGTAAGGGATTGCCGACACAACACAGTTAATACTAAGACCGAGCAATTAATTCTAATTGAGGCTAACTTGGATGTTGATCTAGAAATTGATGATTTCGAGGTAAAAGATAAAGTTTGTTATTTGATCAAGCATTTATGAAAATTCAAAAAGATCAGATGATAGAGATTGAAACGTGTTTTTAACACAACTTCTGAGGAAGGATCAAGTGGGAAAATGAATGATGGAGATTATGTGGAAAGATCTAAAGGATGAAAATTAAATGATACATGATGTCTATATAAGAGACAAGAGATTCATTTTTGAATCGTGAGTGTGTGTTAATAGATCCTAAAGCATACATGTGAATTTGATGCATGACAGATCAAACTGGTTAAAGAAAGAACTGAGCATTTCTGAAGACATCACTGAGAAAATAGAGGAAAGAGGATTACCAAGAAGAACAAGTGTGAGATGACTTGAAGTGAAAAAATTGATCAGAGGTATTATGTACTTAGAATAGATCTAAATATCTACAAATCAGAGTTATGTTTGAATCAGATCATTACTATATTAGTTTAACCATTATTACAGATAAATCTCTTAATCGAGTGGGATAGTGAATCCTTATTATAAAATTCAGAGAATTTTTATTGTTTTCTTGTTGACCCCATAGTGAATGCCTGGTCAAGAGAGAACTATTTGTTTTAAATCCTCTAACAAGGTCACATTTAACAGTGTGCATTATAACCTTTATTAGGGTTGGCTCTTCACCGAGCTCACTTCAGAAGAGTGAAAATATTTTGGGTTATCAGTCCCAGGTGGTTTTTCCCTTAACATGGTTTCCACATTGAAAATATATGTGTCAATGTGTATGAATGTTGTGGATTTTTATTTTACTTTACACTTTATTTTATTGAGCTAGATCGGTAATCACAGTATTAATTTACTGACAATCCTTAAATACTATTGATGAAAGTTTAATTTTACAAAATACATTTTCACTGAGCTAAGTTTTATATGATTGAATTTGTTTTGTTTTACATCTGAAGAAATTTGGGGTTGTAGGATAATTTTTCAGGAAACTGATTCTAATTGATTCACCCCCTCCCAGTTATTATAATACTGATAACTTTCTTTGTCTCTGGAGGTGGAAGGGCTGCAAGAGTAGTACTTGCCAACCCAGAAACACCTTCTGATATCTTCTTCCTTATCTCTTTGATCTCCTCCATTGTTATACTAGCCTTGGCTTCTAGATTATCTACCACATTTTATACTTTCCTCTTCCTTGGAGCTCGAGTATGTTCTTCCCTTATCTTCGTAGACTTCTCTTCATAGGTGCTCCATCTTTCTTCGGATGGACCAATTCTTGAGGATAATATATATTCAAATTCCATAGTCAAAACCTTAGGATTGACTTCATATCCCAAAGGATAACACCATTTCATTCTAGGTTGTACTACCTTAAAGAAAACACAACCAGTTTCAACCTTGAAACAAATTGTATCTTTATACTTCTCTACCAAATCCTTAGGTATCTTCATTCTTTCTCTCATCTGCCTCTGCAAAATTTTGATCATCCCAAATATTTCACCATCAACCCATTTACTATTATGTCTTCTATAACTCTTTATAATTTTAATTCCAGTGGGTTTTTTCTCCTTACAAGCTCTAGGTTGCATACTAGGAAAGCTATGTACAATAAGGATGTACATGTGTATCAATAGAGTCCCAAACCTGAATGCCTTTAACTTATCCTTCCTAATCTTCTTCACATTATCCAAAAACTGTTGTTCAATTATTTTGCAAAGGTTGTACTTAACATTTTCCTTTACCATTTTATATGCCATCATGATTACTCTTGCAGATACTAAGTTAGATCAGCTGTTGTAATGTAGTTTATATCCGAGAATCATGGAAACTAATCTAACATCTTTCTGAAATATGTTGTTAATGATCATCACTCTCTTATCCCATCATGAATGGGTTAGGAATTCAACCCATTTCTTTGTGTTCTTCTGTACAACAGGAATGACTCCAGAGTTATCCAAACCTGTTATACCATGAATCTGTATACACTAAAAAATAGCTTCGTTGATTAATCAATTAATTAAATATTTATTATTTAATTAATATTGAATTGATGAATTGATTAAATATTTACTATTTAATTAATTTTTATTTCTTCTATTTATTTAATAAATTATTCTATTTATTAGGTAAATTCACAATAGTATATTCTTCTTATCCTAGGTCTTCTAAATTAGTCCTATTAAAAGTGATTTACTTAAATACACAATCACTAAATATGACTAATTCCCCTAGTCCACCTCATAAACCTAGTCACCTCACACATCACCTTGGCTAAAATAATTAATTATTATTAATTAATAATTAATCATTATCCTCACCCACACATGTCCTATTCTTAAGGGCTATGTGGC
>MU223061.1:3276955-3290118 GCA_018584345.1 Thuja plicata | reverse complement strand
CTCTAAGAGTCTAAAGTGACTCATGGGACACTTGTACCAAGAGTCCTCATGAGGAATAAGTCCTTCCTCTTTCCTCTCCATGGTCTTTGTGAGACACTTGACATGTGTCTTCCCCTTCCATCTTCTTCTCCTGTATGTCAATGTAGGAGGAAAATCCTCCCTATTCTTCCTTTCACATTCCAACTACACCCCCCTTTCTCTCAACCCCTTTAACCAAGTCAATAGTAGCCCTAGGATCTTCCACCTTTCAATCTCCACCCTAGGATCGTGCCACCTAGGCTTAGGTCCTCTAAAATCCTATAAAAGGTGCCTCATTCCCCCTTTGTGATCTAGTGGTGAGCATTCAAGAAAATAATGAATAGGTAATCAAGAATTCAAGTGATCAATAATTCTAGCATCCAAGAATTCAAGCATCCAAGCATCCAAGCAATCACGCATTTTCACAAGCATTCCATCATCCATTTGCATAATCAAGGTTTTAGACCATTTTTTTGCATTCATTCATACAATCTCCACACTTTGGTGACATCTTGGACAAAAGAGCTTCATTTGGAATTGAGAGCTCAACATACATTCAAGAAATCAAAGCTAGGAGGGCAATGGAGATAAGCTGTAATGGGTAGGTGAAGGTAACTTTATTGTTTTGCTTCATTTAAACTTGTAATCTTCATTGTGTTTGCATTTAGATTGATTTATTAGTTAGATTAGTTAATATTTAATTTGGATTAGTTAGTCATCTATTTTGCATACATTTTTGGCACCCATTGTGGGGCCTACCCCCACAAATTGACATCTTTTTCTAGTTTTTCCATGTGAAAATTTCTACAGGCCATTCCTGCGCATTTGTCCACAATTGCTACACATTCATTCACTTTTGTTGTGCATTTACTGATCCTGCACATTCATCCAATCCTCTTGCACATATATTGACTATTGTTGCACATTTACTATTCCTATGCTATTGTTCTCTATTTTGGCACATTTATTGACTGTTTATGTGCATCCATTTTTGCATCTGAAGAACTCTATTTACTCTTCATTTAGTTTCTGCTAACTATCTTGATAGGTTCTTGTTCATTCTGGTAGATTCTAAGCTATTTTGCAGGTCAAAATCTATAGACCCCAATCTAAAACTATTAATGGTTTTCTTGTAGGTTCCTAGGGGTTTTGCAAAATAAACCATAATCCTAGTTTGGGCTTTAAAATACGACACACTTTTCAGTTTCGTGTCTTCTATAGCTTAGCAACCTATCTATTTTGTCTTTCTTTATAGCTTAATTATAATCCCAGTTTATAACAATGTATCCTCTCCCCTCGCCATTCGTGGACCTTGGGTGTAAGATAAACTGTTATAAACTTTAGAGGGCGGTCTTTGGTGGGAAAAGAGGTACTCACCCCAAGGAATGACCCAACCAATAATAGGCTAAATCCAAGCCCATCCAAACCAGTATACAAAAAATTCCATTGTGACTAGTATCACAGTGGACAGGTGTGAATTTGTTGTGGCAACCAAAATCTCCTCTAGTACCCTTGTGGTGCGTTAAAGTCCCTACATTGTTAAGGTGAAAACCTTGCTTTGAAAGGATTGGGAGAGCCCCCTTAATTGGGAAGATGACTTGATCACAACCACCTGAATGGATATCCTTACTACAAGCTTTTGTTTAGTAGCCACAAATCCTTCTATTTAATGGTGCAACGGGTAGCCCAACCTATGAACACACCCCACATTACTCACGGTTCATAGTAGAGATAGAGATTCTTTGGGAAGTAATGACCCATTGAATTTAGAACTTGGTGTGCTAGAGAAGTGAGTGCACTGTAAGGAGGAGCCCATGCCTCCAAGTTCCTAGGTTTTCCACTTTGAATTGCGTGGCTAGAATTTATTATCCAAGTGGGGATTCAGTAGATACCGTCCTTGCCAGCCTTAAGATTTGTAAGCATGTCTATGCATTCATACTAATTTAGATTAGATAATTTTTGTCTTGCGTGTGTGTGTATGCATTTCCAATTTTCCAAAAACATCTGAAACAAAAAAAAAAACCAAAAACAGAGAAAAATTCAAAATTTCCAAGCAAAAACTGTCAAAAAACTCCACAAAATAGATCTTGCACATTTGTCCATTATTTCTATGCATTTGTTCAAACCTCCTATGCATTTGTTCCTACGCATTCATCAGAGCGAGTATTTGCACAGGTCTTCGAGATTTCAAAACTACCTTTTTGGATACCCATTTCTGTCTTCAGTGTAATTCTGGAAAAATATTCAATCTTAGCAGACTTTCTGATCTTCAGTTTGACCATTTTTCATCTTCTTTCTTTCATCCAATATCTTCTAAAAGATTCATAAATCTTCCAAATATACATCCAAGTGTTGGGATGCTACCTTGATTTTTAGATTGTGACTTTTTGTGAGTTTTCATCATATCAGGATCTATCATCCTTTATCAAAACTTACTTAGGTCACTCTCTCTTTCTTGGTTCTTCTTTGTCATATCATAGTGAAGATCTATATCTCCTATCAACTTAGATTATCCAGTTACCTTATCTACCTCAACACTTTTTCATCTATTTCCCCCTATCTAATCTATCTTCACATATTCCTCTACTTTCATCTTTCACTATTTATGATTCAAACTCGATCGCAGAAACTTAAATAGACCATTGATCTAGAATCCATAGATACAATGGAAGGAGGTAAAACCAATGAAGAAAACCCTTTGTCCAAGACAACCCCAATCTTTTCATCATAACATGAACCCACTGATCAAGAAATCAGAGATGCTATGCGAGATTCCAAGTTTTATATTGTCATGGAAAGAATCCTAGATATGGACAAGGAAATGTACTTCCTCATGCTTGCTCAACAAGGAGAAAAATTACCTAGTGGTTTTGATGTCACGGATATTGTAGAACCACCAAACACAAATGATCAAGAACAACCTAGTGGTTCCCAAGAAAAACCTAGTAGCTCTCAAGAGACACATACTCATGGGAAAAACGAGGACAAACAACATAGTATTTTCAATGATACCCAAAAACCTCCATCATCTTTGGATCCTGTCATGCAACAAATCCAATTTCTACAACAATAAATGCGTGACATGAAAATGGGAACATCCACTAAGAAATACTCTTTAGAGGATATATGTCCCTATCCTTTTGACAACAACTTAGCTATGATTCCATTACCTCCTTATTTTGAGGTACCGAAACTTGATAAATATAAAGGGAATTCTGATCCACAAGACCACATTCATGAGTTTTGTGCTGCATGTATTGAATTCGCACACAATGATATGTATCTTATGCGACTATTACCACATAGTTTAGGAGGACAAGCCATGGAATGGTTCTCCAAACTACCCCCGGGTATAAAATATTTCAACGAACTTATCAATAAATTTGTGACTCACTATTCCTATAACATCAAACATGATGTCACAATGCTTGATCTTTGCAATAAGCATCAAAATAATGGAGAACCTTTCCTCACCTTTTTACAAAGATGGAGTTAGCTATTTTCCAAGTATCCATGATCAATTCCTGAACAAGAGAAAATGGATATCTTTGTGCATAACCTAACACAGAAGATGAGCTATAGGTTACAGTTACAATGTCCTCCAAATTTCAACAAGCTCATTGAAAATGGTGTGAAAATTGAGGAGGCTATGGTTAGAAAGGGGAAAATTAAGCTCTACTCCAAAGACAATGTCAGATCTTCAAGTTCAAATTCCAACAACAACAACAAAAACAACAACAACAATAATGATAAATCCAAATATTGGAACAAGAGCAAGAACATTGTCAATGATGGGATTGTCGATAATCATCATGTTAAATCCACACAACCTATCTTGAATCTTGTGAGAAAAACCAATCCCACCCTACCTACTCATAGAAATACAGGTGTCACTCAGAATACCAATAACAATTTTTCAAAATTACCCTTCATGTCACGTAGAAGAACCTTTACTCCTTTGGGGGAATCTCTGGAATCTGCATTAAGGAAGTTAATCATGAAGAAACTCATTGCACTTCCTGAGACTAGAGATTTTGAACCTAGGGTGAAGCCTTCTTGGTGGAATGACAATGATTACTATGAATTTCATAGAGGAAAAGGTCATAAAACCAATAACTGTCAAAGACTCAAGCATGCTATCCAAGATTTTATTGACAACAAAGAAATCAGTGTTGATGGACACAGCTCTAACGAGTCGCATACTGCGTTTAAAGATCCACTTCCCAAACATGAGAAAGGGAACTCGTCCAATGCTAAAGGTGATAACCATGCAAACTAAAATTCCACCTCCTACAACTATATAAATCACATTTCTGAATGCCATCCTTCTTAATCCTATGTCAATGTGATTTCCATCAAAGAAAAGAGTTAACCGGCTAATGTCACAACTCGAGCCCAGTCCAAGGTTACTCTTCAAGTGGTTCCATTTAAAACTAACACCACCCAAACCAAGGTTGTCTATGTTCCAAAGTCTACACCCAATGTTTCCAACCAATACAACCTTTTGGAGCAACTGAACAAAACACCAGCCCAGATATCCATATTAGAGCTGTTGCGTCTGTCACCTTCCCATAAAGATATTCTTGAGAAAGCTCTCCTTGAAACTAATGTTCCAACCAATCTAGATCAAGACCAATTCCAAGCTATGGTGGGACATTTGACAACCCCCCATTATCTATCCTTCACTGAGGATGATGATCTAGCCATCAATCAACCACACAATGCTCCACTCCATATAGAAGGCATTGTACAAAATCATAAGATTAAAAGAGTGCTAATAGATGGAGGAGATGGTTTTAATATATGCACTCTAAAGCTAGTCCTTGAATTGGGATTTTCTAAAAATTTCATTGATCCAAGGAAGAAAATCACCATCAATGCTTATGATGAGGAGGAAAGGTCATCCAAGGGGTCAGTTGTACTTCCTATTAGAGTTGGTCCTATGGTTAAAGATGTGCTTTGTCAAGTCTTGGATATGGATTTGGCATATAATCTTCTTTTAGGGCGACCTTGGATTCATTCTATGTGAGCTGTGCCATCAACATATCATCAATGCTTGAAGTTTCCATATAATGGTCAAGAGGTAATCATCAAAGGAGATCTGAATCCTTTTCAATATTGCAATACCATAAAGCCAACAATTGAATCTTTGGTGTCGTACAATCAGATTGGATCTTCTCCACCAACACCTATTGATCCTAGTAACGAGGCATCAACTTCTAAATCTGATGGAATCAAGGTAGACATAAATGAATAAGGTATGGGAGAGTACACTTTGGGCCAAAATTTGTGTATCACCGAGTTATCCTTATCTCCTAAGTCATATGGAAAATCCTTGATCAGCAAACAACAATCAGAAGGACCTTCTACACTTGTTTATGGCACATTTGTAAGTGGGGGCACCATATCTAAAGAGGCTACTGAACGTAATGATAATTATTTGCTACATCATCATAAAGATCCAGAGGATGAAAAACATGAGCCTATATCACCCGTTATATATGGCACAGGATATTCTTTGTTGCAAAAGATGGGATATCAAGGAAGTGGACCTATAGGGTTGCAAAGAGAGGGTGTCATAAAACCAATCCTGAAAAATCTGAATTATCAAAGAGACATAATAGGACTAGGATACAAGGGAGAAGGAAAAAAGGAACCTAAAGGAAAAGAAAAGGTTGAACCCTTTTACAAAATTTATACGGCTCCTACATTACCATTCCGGCAAAGTGGCATGTATGAAGATCCAGCAAAGCAAAATATAGCGCAAGACATCATTAACCGACTTAGAAATAATAATGGTGATGATGATGACTCTCATACTTATGAATGAGATTCATTCTCTAATTATACTAAGGATATGGAATTTGATGATTTTCATGCCGATGGTAACAATTACCATGAGCAGAAGAGTCCAAGGATGGAACCACTAGGATTAGATTCACCTAATACTACTCTTGGCGATTGTGAGGAAAGTGAGATTTATCCTGCGATAGATGATTTGGATGAGAGTATGGAAATAGACCTTGCCGATACAATTATAAACTTTGAGAACTTTTATATCAACACCATCTCATCCTTTGAGACTGAACCAAATGATCCAATACCCCTTGTCCACCCTGAACTTATCACCTGGGATTCTCCAAATTGTCCCAAACTTGATGTTTTCCATTATGATGATGCTATTATCGACTATCTTGGCATCAGAGATCATCTACCATCAGGAGATCATAAATCAAGATTCCCCATAGAACTAAATGACATGGCTTACTTTGGAGAGGGTGCCAATCCTTTCAGTCATAAAAATATGAAAATAATAAATAGATCTAATGATAAAAACCACTTAGTAGCAGTGTTAGATCCTAAAAAAGTAAAAAGAAAAGATGTATTTGAGGGTGAAAACCTCTCTGAGGTGCCTAAAGATGGAAGGATTGACACTCTCCCCAACTATATGTATCAAGAGTAGTCTTCTATACTTATTGAACCAACGTTGCCTCTTAACATTGGCACAGAGGATTCACCACGCATTCTGAAGATAGCTGCATCCTTAACAAAGACAAAAAAAGATGCCTTTTCATAGTTTTTCAAACAGAGATAGATCAATTTTGCTTGGTCTTATGCTAATATGCCTGGGTTAGATCCTCATCTTATTATGCATCATTTGTCCATTGCACCTGGGGTCAAACCTGTAAAGCAAAAACTCAGGAAAATGCATCCTCACATTGCACTCATGGTCAAAGCAAAATTAAAAAAATTGCTGGATGTGGGTTTCATTTGAGCTATTGATTATGCTGATTGGATCTCCAATATTTTCCTAGTATCCAAGCCTGACAAGTCCATTAGGATTTGCATAGATTTTTGGGATCTTAACAAAGCTTGTCCCAAAGATGATTTTCCTTTGCCCAATATTGATATTATAGTTTATTTAACTGTCGGGCATGAGATGTTATCCTTAATGGATGGGTTTTCCAATTATAACTAGATCAAGATTCCACCAGAAAATTAGGAAAAGACTACTTTTACATGTCCTTGGGGCACATACTGCTGGAATGTGATGCCTTTTGGGATTAAAAATGCTGGTGCTACCTATCAAAGAGCTACGACCACAATCTTTCACGACATGATGCATACCATAATGGAAGATTATGTTGATGATATGTTAGCCAAATACAAGAATAGAGAAGGTCATCTAAGAGTGTTGGATAGTATATTCACCTGAATGGAAAAGTATTAGATAAGACTAAATCCAAAGAAGTGTGCATTTGGGGTTACATCGGGCAAGTTGTTAGGATATATTGTTTCAGCTAAGGGAATAGAGGTGGATCCAAAAAAGGTCAAGGAAATCATGGAAATGGCTTCACCTATGAATATCAGTCATTTGAGATCTCTACAAGGGTGCCTTCAGTCAATTAGAAGATTTTTATCTCAACTAGCGGACAAAAGTTATCCTTTTCAACATTTGTTACATAAAAACATCTTATTCAAATGGGATGATAAGTGTGAAGAGGCTTTCACTAAGATCAAGCAATACTTAGCCACTCCTCCCACTCTTTTGTCACCAATTGTAGGAAAGCCACTCTTACTTTATATTTCAGCTACAAAAGTTTTTCTTGGTGCCCTTTTTGCCCAACAAGATCAAGAGGAAAAAGATAAGGCTATATATTATATCAGTCGCACCCTTGTTGGATATGAACTCAATTATTCACCAATTGAGCGTGCATGTCTAGCAGTGGTCTTTGCTTCACAAAAGTGGCAGAATTACATGTTGTCTCATTCTATCAAGCTTTCTACAAAGATTGATCCTTTGAAGTATCTTTTGAGAAAGACTGCATTAACAGGAAGGTTGGCTAAGTGGGTCATGTTGCTTAGTGAATTTGATATCAAATATGTGGAAAGGAAGGCTATTAAAGGGAAAGTAATTGCTGATTAATTGGCTGAGGCACCACTAACGGATAATCATCCTATGCATACAGAATTTCTAGATGCACACATCCTAACATTATCTACACAAAGCTGGAGGCTATATTTTGATGGATCCTATACTCAGCATGGTTCAGGAGCTGGAGTGTTATTTGTTACACCACAAGGATATACCATACCAAAGTCCTACAAATTCTTTTTTCCTTGTACAAATAATGTAGCTGAGTATGAAGCACTAATGATTGGGTTGAAAATGGCTCTATAATGGAATGTGACTGAATTGAATGTCTACAGAGACTCCCAATTAATAATCAATCAGGTTAATGATGAATATTAGACTAAGGATGACAAGTTGTTACCATATAAACACATGGTAGATGACTTTAAGTAATATTTTTCAATCATCACCTTTGAGAAAAATCCAAGGAAGGAAAATAAGGCTACAGAAACTATGGCAATGATTGCTTCTTTATTTAATGCCGATGATACAAAAGCCCATTTTGAGTTCTTAGTGGAATCTTTTATTTATCCTATGTATGATGATCCTGATACATGTATCATATGTCATATTATCAGACAAGATTCCCCTACCTATGGAAAAATCTATTCCTATCTAAAAGACAATATCCTTCCCCCCAACCTATCCAAAAACCAAAAGTGAACCTTCCTCTACCAAACCTCCCTCCATCTCCTAATATTTGACACCCTGTATCTACGAGGTCTTGACGGTACTCTCTTACGATGTCTTGAACATGATGAAGCTCAAACTGCCTTACAAGACATACACGAGTGTATATGTGGAACACATTTGAGTGGTCCTTCCTTGGCTAAGAAGCTCATGTGTATGGGTTACTATTGGCCTACTATGGAAATAGATTCTTTTCACTTTGCTTGAAAATGCAAGAAGTATCAAATTCATGGGAATCTTATTCATGCACCGGCACATCAACTTCATCCTGTTACAACTATATTTCCATTCAGTCAGTGGGGACTCGACCTCATGGGTGCAATTCACCCTCCATCTTCCAATGGCCATAAGTACATTATAACCACCACTGAGTATTTTACCAAATGGATTGAAGTTTTTCCCTTGATCACTGCCACAGGCAAACAAGTTTCTATGTTTATCCTTAACTATATCATTTGCCGATATGGCATCCCTATGAACCTCATTACAGATCATGGGAAATAGTGTCAAAATCAAGATATTGATGAACTATGCACCAAATTCCATATCACCCACCATTATTCCACTATTTATTACCCCTAGGGTAATGGCCAAGCTGATGCGTCTAATAAAACTATTATCAAAATCCTTCAAAAGACTGTCAATCATGTTGGCCATGATTGGCATGTCCAGTTGAACCCTTCCCTATGGGCCTATCATACTTCCATCTATACTCCAACCAGTGCCATGCCATATTCCCTTGTTTATGGATCTGAAGCTATCCTGCCCCTTGAGGTTGAGTTGCCTTCTCTTCGCGTATCCCTGAAAGATTTGATTCTAGATGAAGAGTATAGAGTTGCACGGCTAACTGAATTAGAATTGCTGGATGAATGCCATCAACGAGCCTTTAATCACTTGAAAGTCTATCAGCAAAGGATGTCTCATCAATATAAAATTAAAGTGAACATAGAGACTTTCAGGTGGGTGATCTATTCCTTTGAGAGAATCCCAAAAATCAGCAGCACCGTGAGAAGAAGGGCAAGTTTGAGCCCAATTGGTTGGGTCCTTTTGTGATTACAGCAGCCTATGGTTCTGGAGCCTATCAGTTGTCAACATCTAAGGGAGATCCCTTGGATGAGCCTCTTAACATCATGCACCTAAAGAATTTTTATGTATGAGATCCCAGTGCAAGGGATATGTTAAAAAAAAAAAAAAAAAAATTAAAAAAATAAAAAAAATAAAAAAAAAAAAAAAATCATAAGAAAATTGCAATAAAAGCATGTGGTGAAAACCTAGAAACAGACGCCATTTATGACAAGTTAGTTCCTCCCTCTATTAAGATTCTTCTAGCATATTTTCCCATCTGTATATAACCATAATAAAGTGGCTCTCACTGTCACTATTCAGCTTGTACATATCATAATAAAATGGCCAATCCATGATTCCTACCCATTGTATAAATCCCCAATAAAACCCTATCATAGCTTGGTCTACTATCTTGGTCTTAACCCTAGTCTAGTGTGTCTTTCTTCACCCATAGTAAGTCAGTCCATCATCTAGCTAGGGGCATGTCCTTAACCTAGTTATTGGGAAGTGGATCTATGATAGTCACGACTCTTAGAAGACAGAATGGAGAATTTTTTACCAAACAAGAAAACATAATCAATAGTTCTTATATGGTGCTATTCTAATCATGATCCATAACCTATGACATATCTTTCAAAATATGACTATTTATCTATACATTTGCAACAACATCGCTATCAATAAAACTTATCAACAAAACTCAACACTATCTTTTGGCAAAGAAATGTATATTCATGATAGGCATGTTAGGATGATTTGTAATAAGATTATGCATTCATATCAGGATTTCATTTGTCATCATGTTTCCTATGCTATTCCAGGATATCTTTGAAATGAGCTTAACAAAACCAAATATGTCATTGATTAGGATAGCCGGGATGGAACAAGATATTTTCTTTGATTGCTGTTTGTGGGATATTTTCCAATGAAGTCAAAGGAAAAATTTATTGGGGTGTCTATGCATAAGAGACTTCATCCATTCCATAAGCATGAACAACATTATAAATCATGTTGGTATATGAATGCTATTGATGGTGAAGTGCCACACATACCTTGACTCCAAATATTTGTTCCCTGGTGGAGGAGGGGATATTCCTTGTCTGTTATGAAAACAAAACTTAGGTCATCTCAGTTCAATTATACCTAGATGCTTGTCAAGTTTTCTATATTAAACTCCATGCAAGAAGTGCTCAGGTCATCCTAGTTTAATTATACCACGATGCTTGCATTTTCTTGCAACATAACGAGCTCAATGATGAAAATCAAATTCCAAAATTTATGAAGTTTTAAGATGTTTTCTGAAGTTGTGGAGATACTCATTTTTGCATATCATTTTGCATTGCATTTTAAATAGATCATTGAAGTGCTTCTTTTATAAGAATTTTTAGGATATCTTGTTTAGGTCACCTTGTTCCCTTTGTCTGTTCTTCTGGTGTTAGACACATGGTTGTTTAAAATTGAGGACATTTTGGATAAACAAAAACAATAGCATTTATCATAGTTCATAGTACATCTTTAGTTTTAAAATTGTTCATTTGCATATAACCATTTATGTTTGCATGTATGTCCTAAATTCATTGCATTTATCCTATGTGTCATTTCATCACAATATAGGTCATTATATTATTACCATTATTATACATTCCATTTTATATCATTATAACATATCGTTCATTTATTATCATTTTGTCTTCCATTAAGTTCATTATCATTATTCATTATTCATTTGTCTAGTCACACTGTATCCATATAACATTAATCATCATGAGAATAATCATAATCATATTGCATCCACATAGAAATAAAACATGATCATTACTAAGTCATACAGTACAATGCATAATCAAAATCATTCATCATATCCTACATATGTTAGTATCCACATATATATAAATCATTATAAGCAATGCATCATAGAAGTAAGCATCATAGAATCATGTCATATAGAAAGTCCATCATCAAGAGTCCATAAAACAAAGACAAAAACAACATATCCAAATGTCCAATGATATATCATGATATAACCATGTGTCCATAAGTTTCCATCAAGTCTACAATAAAAGTACAAAATATGATACAATGGAGCCATAACATAAGTACAAAGTGAATATCAAACAAGCTAAGACCCACTGCCTCCAGACTCTGTCTGTCACTATCTGCGTGATGCAATCAAGGACCCTAACCCTAATGGATCTCCTAAACTTGGTGGTGGTCTCGGTGGTCATGATGAGGTACCAGCACTGGCTGACCCCTGTCTCTGAGGAGCTGCGGTCCTGACCCCATATGAGCTCTCTCTAAAACTCCTGATCCACTGATCTCGTGGAACAACCTGTCTATAGGCCTCTCTCCAATAGGTGATGTCCCTACCAGCCCTCATCATCAATCACAAGCTATCTGCATGTGGACCTAATGCCTATGTAGACTCTAACTCATCCAACAAGGTCTCTGCCTCCCCTAGCTGCTCTATGGTGGTATCCCACTCCTGTTTGGCCTCTATGACCTCCTCCTCTAACATCTCAACCTGTCTCTCTAGTTCGGGGACACGGTCAGCTTGTACCTATAGCATTGCTAGTCTAGCTAGCACTGCATCCACATCAATATACTCATCCTCTTCTACTACCCTATGTAAATAGGGATCACAGCCCCCAACATCCTATACCTGTACATCATTGACATCCTATACCTGCATGTCCTCCTTGTCCTATACCTGTACCTCCACATCCTCTCCCTGTACATCCTATGTCGCTAGGTCAAGCATCTATACATCATCCTTGATATCGTAAAAAGGCTGATCTGCTACCTGTGCTGCTGCCTAAATCTATACCTATGCTTGTATCAAAGGATCCCTCTATGTAGTAGGCCATGGTCGTCTCTGTTTATCAGGTGGTGGCATCAACCCTTGTGGACGTACACCTCCACCTCTCATCCTAGGACCTCCTCTACCCCTCCCTCTGTGAGGAGCATCACCACCATCATCTCCCCCATCATCATCGTCACCTCTACCTCCACCACAGCCTCATGCTTGTCCTCAGCCTCTATCCCCTAGATCTCTCTGAGTAGGTCTCTCAGTAGGATCTGTCAATCTAGGGATTGGGTGTGTATGTGATGAAAACCTACCTGCAAGAGACAACACTAAAACATGCAACCATTAGGATTAGCCACTAAAACCATAAGATTCAATGAGGGTTAGCATGTTAAAAATGAAATCTCAAAGCAAGAGTTTAAACCACAACCTCCGATGAGCTTGAACAAGGGCACCCAATGCCTTGTTGATGTGCTCTTAGAGATGGATGTGGGTGTGCTCTCCCAACACAATACTAAATCCCACTAATGATTTCAAATGCAAGTTAAATAGAGTGAAAAGCTTCAAGAACAAGTATGAAGAACTTGTCTCAAAGCCATCACAAATGATGAATGTAGATGAAAACTTAATCTAGATTGATATGAAAGATGAATGCAACTATCTAAGATTCAT
>MU223061.1:3243169-3268186 GCA_018584345.1 Thuja plicata | reverse complement strand
AATTTAATCCAAATTAAATTTGAATTAATTGGGTTTAGAAGAATATTAGAAATGTGAGGGAATAAATAAATTAAAAATTTATTTAAAAGGGGATTTATGGAGGGTAATGCATTAATAAAATTAATACATCAAGAAGAGTAGTATTTAAATTGAATTTAAATACTAAGGAAGTGAATCATATTTAATTAAATAAATTTAATTAAATAGATAGAAGAATATAACAGATATAATTAATTAAAATTAATTATAGTGCTATGGGAATATTAATTAAATTAATATAAGGACGATTTTCGACGTCTACAGGGTGATCCCTCATGTACCTCTCATACTCCACTATCATACCCGGGTCTATGACCCTGTGTCTCATCGACCATGCCTGAAATGGCATGTCCAAGAACTCCTGCCTAGCTGTCTCATAGGATATCATTGGCCCCCAGTCTTGCCTCTCCTGAAATGTCCAAGCAAACTCTGTCATCCCATGGGGCATCCCCTGAATGCGGTGAAACTGATGGAGTACCCTACTAATCATATGTATCTCTATAATGTAGGGAGTCTTCCCTATTAGCCATTGTGTCTCAAAAAAATATTCGAGTTGACGTTTGTCATCCCATACCTCGCACCCTGGGTAGGGTCTCCAGATCACCGCATACATTGTATCAAAAGTATATCTCCAGAACTCCAAATATCCCAGCTGACGTTGAGACTGAACCGATGCATAAAGAAATATATAAGGCTATCTGGTGCCTCAAAACCTAAGTGTTGTAGACCATGTGATGGAAATATGCTCCCATGCCCACACATGGAGTAGTGTAACCCCTGCTGATAAAGATGCACTGCCATGGTACACTACCTGATGAAGATCATGATATAAATGTGCTAATAAGCACACTCCCCAAGAAAAATGGGTCCCCTCATCCATCATCCTTTGTAAGGTACTACCCCATCTGACTGCAAATCTGTGTGATCTCCTATTAGGGTAGACATACCCTCTGATCACTCTAGCTAACATGATAGATAGTGGTTCATATAGATCCACCATATCCTCCCAACTGATCTCCGCATCATCTATATCATCATCCCCAAAAACCTCTCTACACTGAGCCAACCCACCATGCCGATCATAGTGTACTAACTCGCCTGTGATGGGTAATCAAAGGATGCGATATACATCCTCCAATGTAACAGTCATCTCGCTGGTAGGTAGATGCAAGGTACTCAACTCCGAGTGCCATCTCTCTGCTAAGGCCGTCAACATACCTAGATTCGCCCGAATATCGGGCATATAAATCACATGGTATAACCCAGTCGCTCTGATCAGGACTCTATCAGTCTCTGACAATGCTGCCCTCAAAATTTGGGTCAAGGGATATCTCTCCCATGACCTTAGCACATTAGTAATGTCCTCCTATCAATATCAAATCAAATCAAACTATCAGCTATCGATCAAACTGATCTATCTATCTATCCTATCTATATATCAATCAAACACATGTTTATCACATGTATCAGATGATAATTCTATCAATTATCTATCACTCAAGATGGTTTACTAGTGACCATGCTACAATGTGGCCTATCTTGATATCAATATCGATCACTATCCAATGCCAACTAGATCTTATCAGCCTATCACTATCAAAGTTTGACCTAATTTGATTTTTTGATCTGTCTAACACTATCTTGCTATCTATGTGCAGCATTACCTAATGTTTGTGCAACTTTTAACATATGCGCAGCATATTCGAGTGTTTGCACAGGGTAATTTCACATTTGCATAGGTGTAACATATGCGCACATTTTATGCACAAAAGTGTGGCATCAAATATCTTCTCTGATGAATGTGCAGAACCCCCAAATGGATGCACAACTGATTCACATTTATCAATTTATGTTGTGCGTTGATGCGCCACAACTACGCATCCATTTTCTGGGATAGAAACAAAATTTTTCCTATCCTAACTATGATTCAATCTATCCTAAAACATACTACAATCCTATCTACAAAGCATAATTGAATCCAATTAACAAAGAAGGATCGACCACTCACTGGCTCTCTAGAATCTGGCGGCCTCTAGAAGTGTCTGACTCACTCGAAACGATGATCGGACAACGGAAATCACATCTTCTTAGCTCTGCTCTTCTCTATCTCAGTCTTCAATCTCCAAATTTCAAGTGTACACAATGAGCTTATTATGGACCCTTTGACCTTTTATATAGCCCGTGGACCCATTTTGCTTGCCATGTGGACCCTACCTATTGATATCATTCCATCTCACCTCATTTTTAGTCCAATTTCTTCTGATTCTTTTCGTGAGATTGATTGAACCCTAAAAAAAAAAATTAAAAAAAAAAATGTTCATCCATTTTATCAATCAATCTCTCGAGTGGGCATGCAAAGGCTGTTCTCGTCAAACATTGTCTGGGGCAAAAAGCTTGATTTTCTTTGAAACAATGTGACAAGCACATTATTTCAAAGAGGGGCAAAATGTATACACTAAAAAATGGCTTCGTTGATTAATCAATTAATTAAATATTTATTATTTAATTAATATTGACTTGATGAATTGATTAAATATTTATTATTTAATTAATGTTTATTTCTTCTATTTATTTAATAAATTATTCTATTTATTAGATAAATTCACTATAGTCTATTCTTCTTATCCCAGGTCTTCTAAATTAGTCCTATTAAAAGTGATTTAATTAAATACACAATCACTAAATATGACATGTGATCTTAGATGTTGTTGCATTTGTAACATGTGATCTTAGATGTTGTTCCTTCTCTAGTGTAATCTTTCTTGATTCTTGATTGATCAGGCTTCCTACATTCTACCTTCTTGTGTCCATATACATGATAATTGAAATAGTAGCTAGAAAAAGATTTGTAAGAAATTTTACCTTTGCAGTCTCTCATCATGTCTCCAATATTTTTGCATCCAAAACATCTACATCTGAAAGGGCTGATACAATCTTTAGGTTCTTCAAGAGTAGGTCTTTCTTCATCAGTTTTCACTTCAATTTTTTTTTCTTCCTAAGTATTTGAACATTTAGCTTTATTGAAGCCAACTCCAATAATGTATCCTTTAGGTTTCTATCTATCTCTCTTCTATTCAATCTTATCACTGATCATATGAAGTTTTTCAACATGTTTCTTAGCCTCAACAAGTTCTCCCTTTATGATCTAATTATATTTCTCTAATTCCATATATTTTTTTTATAGTCATCAAGTTCAATCTGCATTTTTCCCATTTGAACATTAGAATCTTTTAAGGTTTCTTCAATTTTGTTTCTTTCATCCTTTTCTTGTTTAATTTCTTTAGCCATTTCAAAAGAAATAGTTTCATTATCAAGATTCAAAGTATGTTTCTCTTGTTCAAGCTGTCTTATCTGATCTAAAGTATTGCTGTCTGAATCCTCTTTTATCTTATCCATAAGATCTTGTATTTTAATCTTGGATAGTTCAAGTTTTTCCTTTAGTTTCTTGATGAAACCCTATTCTCTTCTTAATTTGAATTTCAAGTTACCATTCTCTGCTTTAGCCTTATCAAGGTCTTTATGTGCTGCTTCAAAATTTTCCCCCAAACTTTCAGGATCCATATTGATCTCTCTTAAGCTGTTAGACTTTATCTCCAAGTGCCAATAGCTTTGATACCAATTTTTAGCATTAAGTAATACTAAGAGGGGGGTGAATCGTTATTACAACACTATAAAATTAAACTTAACAAATTCAAACTTAACCAGATAATTTCTAAAATGAAAAGAAGATAAACACAAAACAAATAACTCATAACACCATGAGTTTTTTCTTGAGGGAACCCTAGCCAAGGAAAAACTCTGGTGGGGATGGTACCCACAAATATGCACTAAAAGTATATTGTCCATGTTAGGAGACCTAGATCTGTTAGGAGCTGAATATGACATTAGTACATTTCCCTATTAAAGGAATACAAACCCATATTAAAGGTATACACTGAACTCATTCCTCATGCAATCAGAAATATGTCTTTGTTACAATGTATATAAAAAATGAACATAAACATGAATTTTTTATACTTATGTAGTTCCCATTGTAGATTGCATCATCATCTATCTGATTTTGACATCACAATGCATCCATTCATTTGTTTTCATCCGTACCATACATTCCATACTTCACTTCTAAAAATCTCTTCATATATATACATTATTACATATCCAGTCGGCTTCCAAATACATCACAAAATGTAATCAAAACCTATTAAAAAAGTAAATAAAAAGTTGGAAATAATACACTACCAAAATATAGGTCATAAATAATCCAAATCCAACGCAGGATGTTTGGATTCCACGTCATACTCCCTCAATCACCGCAACCTTTTATCTATCCTATATCACTACTACTGTCTTTGCATGCCTTCAACATATTGTAACTTACTATGATTAAATCCAAATCATAAGAGAAATTAAGTGAAGGTCATATATATCCAAAAATAGCTTCCCCTAAGGTCGCATGTATTCATTCACCATATACTGTGTTCACTGACCAAAACTGTACTCTTGTACCCTATAAATCTTCTTTCTAATTCCTATGTAGTTACAAATGTGTTACAATAAATTAAAACCCTAATTTTTTCATGAAAAGTCCTGAAGGAGCCACTTGCCAACAGATGGGTGAATCAGTAATCCACAAATTCACCTTATTCAACTTCTTTAAACTCTATGCACCAAAACATTCAATATCATCTAACATAAGTAAAAATTAAAATGCATACATCCACAAGTAATCAACCACACAATGTAAACACCGTATTTATCTCATGGAAACCCAACTGGGAGAAAACCACAGTGTGAGATGATACCCACAAAATATGTACCCTTCTAGAATAAGCCCTTTTAGGAGCTTACCTTGTTAAAGGTTTACAAAACATTGTTAGGTGTTACTCGGTTAAGGGATTTTCCTAAGACCTATTAGGATATTTTCTCTATTAGGAGAATCCTTGTTAGAGGACTTAAAAAAAAATATAATGTGTCACCTTGTTAGAGGATTTAGAATAAAGATCTATTAGGATCTACCCCGTTAAGGGATTTCACTGTTACAATGATTAGAAAGCAATAGATAAAATGATCTGTGAAAATTGCACTACCTTGGCATAATTAGATCCTTTTAAGCTCTGAAATATATAATTATATTGTATAATCTTCCTTGGCTTGATCACACTTGATTCCTTCACTTTCCTAGTCACCAAATCCTTCTACAATTAACAATCAGAAAATAACTTCTTCAACTTTCCAATATATATAGAATTACTTCCACTGACTTACAAAAAACCCCTATATCTGAGATATGAATGATCCAGATCATCTTAGGTAAGATAAAATATATATAGACACTCATAAAACATTTTCCTTTGACCGTGTTGGCTTACTCACAGATTTTACCTTGGTAGTTGAGCCATTTCAAAAATTCATTTGACCATAATAAACTTCTTGAAGTCACCTCAAACGTACACCTCAATCAATGTGATGTAAAGTAAATCCAAAAAATCATAGAACTAACTTACTACATTATGAAAATCATCACCGATCCTATTTCCATATCAAATTCCTTCATCAATCTACAAATCTTCATAGTCTATTCAAGAACTCTGTCTTATTTACCTATTCATTCTGTTAGCACCCCTTCTAGTAAATTAAACTAGTAGCACCGGTTAACATAATTTGCACTTGAAAACATAGTATCTTGACATTGTTCAAAATCATATCCTATGAGTTCTCCATCAAATAATTTACCGATGTAAGATAAAAATCAACTTACTATTTATCACTAACTATTTTAGCAATTACCCGGTTTGAGTCCTGTCAAACATAACCAACTCAATTCTCAATATCAAGAGTCACGATGGAATTTTTAACATCACCACATATGATATAACCTTCCAATAGAATAGAAAATTTAGAAACATACTACAACTAATGATTCACTTACAAAATTAGGTAACATACTGAAAACATTAAGTCAATTAGTTGACATCAAAGACAACCAAATAACTGATTCACTTATCATCAAATCTATATCAATCTTCATCAATGCATCACTTATCGTCACTGCATCAGTTATCCTAATAGTGAATATCATGAAGAGATTAAGGACATGTTGGATGAATATGTAGATGTGATTTCAAATAATATACCTGTTATGCCCTGCATACCCATCCCTACATTTTGTGGGCAAAATGTTGGGTCCCCCTTTTCTCCACTTTTTGCTTTTCCTTGGTTTCCCTTTTGTTTCCTTTTGTTTCCCTCTGGGATTTCCTTTCGTGAGGGTTGGTTTTATTTTGATTTTGGTTTTATTTCCTCTGGGACTTGATCCCAGAGTGTGTTTGTCTTTTGAGTCAGTCGGACCCTGAACTTCGGGATTCTCCGCCATCATGTCTTCTTTTATTAAAAGATGTGGTTGCATGGAATCCCCAGGCCCGGAGTCTGGAGGTTTTTTTTTTTTAGGGTTTGCAGAGGAAAGAAACATGTATTTTTACCCTCGTGGTATAAAAGGATTTATCACTCATTTTTACACTTACCACTATCAAAACACTCAGAGAAATTAAAGTGATTCAAAGGCGATTAAGGCATTCAAACAACGTTTAAGTTTGAGTTGCTCTCTATGATTAAAAGTGGATTAGTAGTAATTCACAGTGGTGTGTTAGCAGTTGTTCAAAGCTTCCTATTTTTTAGGGTGCCTCCCATGCTCTTCCCCCCCTTTTACTCTGTGTTTTCAAGTAGGCCTTTCTGGTTCTTTTCCTTCGTGTTTTCTGGTTTTCTTTTGTTGGTTTTTTTCATTCCTGTTCTGTTTGTTTCTGTTTCTTGTTTTGCTCTTCGTCGCCTCCCGTTGGTGGGATGGCTCTACTAGAGGGTTGTCCACCCTCTGTACAGTTGGAATTTAGTGTAAATGTCTGTATATACCCTTGTACATTCTATAACTACATGTAAATAGCTATGTATAGGTTGCTTTTAGTCGACCTGCGAGTTGTTCTTTGACCCTCGGTGAATTTGTATATTCCATGTATATCTGTCCTAGTTTTGTGTCAAGCTGACCATGCCCTATCATGTTTAGCCAAATTATTGAGCTTGTCAGAGAGGTATTTTACATGGTTAGAACTTGGCACCTTGCCTATTTGACCCATGGTATTTTTCTCTCTCCTCTGTCATTTCTGTCTTAATGGCAGGTTAAGTTTCCCACATGCGAGCATTCAAAACCAGCCCAAGTGGCATTCTACTCTCGCATGCTTAGATAACTGTCAGCATTAATTCCATTACTCCCATTATTGTATGACCACGTGACACTCCCACATCAGCCTAATATGGCTCATTTCTGGTCATGTCGTGTAAGAGTTAGTTTTCCAGACCCTGGGTCCCAAGTCTTCCCTTGGTCTTTATTCCACTTCATTGCATGAGCTAAAATCCCTGGAAGCCTTGGGCATGGATCAAATTCCTAAGTCATTTTATTATATATATCTTTCTCTGGGTTTGATGTATACAAAAACCATTTTTAGAAAAAATGCAAAGTGACGGTGAAGTCTCCAGAACCTAGAATTATATTATGTTTTGTTTTATCGATACTGATGATTGTCTTGTCTTGCAAGTGTCTAGAATATCCCCCATCAATCATGTCTAAGGCATCATCATCTTCCCCACCTAGGAGTCTGGAACTCCCCACTATCGCTATAACTAGGGCAGCTATCAAGATGAAGGCTGAGAAGGCCTTAGAGAAACTCCCATTAACAATGAAGTATCTAAAGGGAGACACCATTCTGGGATTGAAGGTCGATTCCAAGCTTCAGTTTATTACCGACACAAGTGTCAGGATGTGGGCTGAAATGAAGGCCTTAGTAAAGATGATGTTCATTCAGTGTAGAGCTAGAGATCCATTGGCCTTCAATATGGCTGCCTTTGGAATTCTTAAGGCTGCCTGCTTCCCATGCTCCGTGCAAGCTCCAAAGCTCATTCTCACCCTAGCAGGACACTACAACACATCCGTTTGGGCTGTGATGCTTGCCACCCTAGTTCCGGTAGGCTACCCAACACCTATGGTGTCTCTGGATGTAGCTACTTTTACTTCAAGGCTGGGGATCCCCCAATTTTCTTATGCAGCCATTATCACCCGGTCTCTAGCCTTGGAGGAATTTTAGAAGCTTTCGCACATCGCCCGATAGTATCTCAATGTCAATTGGCTTAAGGTGCCAAGGAAATATTTCAAAAAGATGAAACTAGAGATCCCCTGCACAAAATTTAAGGAGAAAATATAGATGGGGATGATCACTCTATGTAGGGTCTTTTGAGAGCCCCATGCCCAAGAATTCTCGGCATGGATGTACTATTTCTTGTTTGACATCACCTCCGGTGTGTAGAATTTTGATTGGGCCACCATCATCACCAATCACGTGGATGATCAGCTCATCAAGGTCACCCGGTCCCCCAAATTTGATATGACCTCTTACATCTTATGGGCACTGGTGCAACAATGCCCCATCACCTAGGGATTACTTATAGTGGGCGAGCTCGAGACTGGCCAAGGCCAGAATGCTCCGTGGGATTATTTCCCACAAATTTGATAGGAGGCTAGTTTCCTCAGCTTCTGCAGAGTAAATGATGCTTTCATTTACTACAACATTCTTACGCCCACTCAGGATGCCAAATATCAGCTATCAAAGGAAGTAATGAACTTGGTCAGCACTTATGGCCACTATTACATTCAATTTTAACACCACACATACATTCGGGTGACCGGCTTCTCCGAGAAGCCCTACTTATTACCCAAACATTATGGGGATAAGATAATTATTTTGGGGTAGTGCAACCAGATTCTAGAGCTACATGCCTTCTTCACATTGAAGAAGGTCACCAATGTTCTATTCCCAATCTCTTGTGGGAATTATTCCTGCAGCCTTGCAATGACAAAGGAGGCTAATAGTGAACTTAAGAGTTTAGGGCTGGCAGAATTCTATTTGGAGTGGAAGAATTTTGATCTGCTGGACAAGATAACAATGACACTTCCCCAGGTAGAAGACCCCCATGAGTTTCACTTAGAGGATTTTTGGGAAGATTTCCAAGATGATTTTGAAGTCCGAAACTGACATTTTGTCCGAATAACACAAGGGATGATGAAGCGGCTGAAACTTTGAAAGTTCCCTTATGAATTTTCAAATACCAGGTCGACAAAGGACCCATAGTATAAGGCCCAGGGAGTAGAAAACATGACTCTCCCTCCAATGGATTGGGACACCTTGGAAGGCCTGACAATTGAGGATCTCACCTACAATATAACTAAATGCAACCATGCATATTTTCAGAAGGTGTGTCCAAAAAGCACACAAAAAGTTGCCCCATTTTTGTGGGGATCAATTTTTGGGGTTGGGGCCTCCTCGTAGGGTGAGGATAGAGGAAAGAGAAAAGTCAGGAGTCCAGCCTAGGTCCCATCCTCTATTCCCATTGTGGAATAATTTGTGCTTCAAATGGCAGTGTCCCATCAAATGAAAGATAATTGATCACCTGGCTGGCCACCCCAGTTATTATGGTCGGACCTGTTCGCCATTCCAATTCTTGTAGAATTAATGTTCCGAGTAACAAGGACCAAGGTGGAGGAAGAATGGATAGTTATGTTGAATGTCGAGCCCCCTTTGGTAACCAGGAGGAAGAAGGAAAAGATAAATAATCCTCAGCTAAGGGTGGAGCCAGAGCTTGGGATGCCTGACATCCCCATAGTATAGATTGTCTCCTCAAAGTCCCCCAAGCTAGAAAATTGGCCAGAGGATCCCCCAGAGACGTCCCCTCCGCATGATGACTTTAATGAAATATTCAGGATGGATGAACTCATAAATTTACAAGGGGACATAGGGAAGGTAGTGGAAGAGATCACCGCCTAGGAGGAAATAATGATCCCCACTAAAGGGGAGATCCCAGAGAAAGAGGCTGCCGTTGAGAAGGAAGTCTGAGTAGAAGGGGAAAAGGAGCCATAACAGATAGACATCTCCAATGAACATGAGATATAGGTTTCAGAAACTAAAGTGTAGGAGAAGAGTTAAGTGTAGAGTGAGCAACCGATATCGACTGAGGGAACCAGACCTATAGGAGAAATCGTAACCTCAGCTGCCATGCTCCAGATGCCTCCACCTACCTAAAGAAGGTAACTTTTGGCAAGGTGATCTCAATGGCCCAGAAAGTAAATATTGGCTATACACCTCTGCCACCCCCAGAAAATACACTTACAAGGAAAAATGTCCCGACAGACGGTGCCGAAGAACAACAGTAACAACATCAACATGAGGGGAAAATCCCTGAGAATACAGATGTTGAGTCTGATGCTGCTAAGGATAAGGAAATCGAGGAAGAGGATGCAAATTATGCTAAGGTAAATGATGCAGGTGATCTAAAGAATACAGGTAAAGAGTTTGAAGAGACTCAAAACACCAGGGATGAACAACGAAACTCCATAGAGGATACACAAGATCAAACTTTGGCAGCAAGGCCACCCGCGCCACCACAATGGTTGGTGGATTATAAGAAGAGAAAGGCCCTGGAAGGAATGAAAGCCCATCTCTTCCTAGCTGAGATGATGGTACAGGTGCAGGGGGCACCTAAATAGAAGAAGGCCCAGATCCTCCATTCCCTTCGGACTGGTCTAGATGGAGACACAGTCACTATTGTTGCGATGCCTCCCCTAGACAAAGAGGAAGTAGAAATAAGTGCTGCAGAATACACAGTGACTGAGGTACCTCTAGGGAAGAGGGATAAACAAGGAGAACTAGACCTACTAAAGGAGGCCAGTTAGGCAATAGAATCCCACTATGACAAGCAAGCCCAAAAGCTCAAGGAAGAGAGAGAGAAGAATGCAAATCTCATCGAGCTTTTGAAAGAGATTACACAACCCATCACTATAGTCCCTCTGAAAGCTTCCCCATCTAGAGAAGAACTTCCATAGGGTGACATAGACGTGCAAATAAGTATGAAAAAGAAGGCACAAACAACTGATGATTGGGTGGCTGAATAGGTAGGGAACATTCAACGTTTCCTAGTGGCCACACTCCCAGACCTGTACGTAGCTGAAAATGTTCTATACAAGGCCAAAAATACCATTTCCATCTGGGAAGGAGAGACCGAGCAGTACAAGGCTTGGATGAATGAGTTGGGAGAACTCATGAGTCTGAGAGAGGAGATTGCCACCAAGGCTGGAATTCTAGGAGAGGAATCCTTTGATTTTATCTGGACCCAACACTCCAGACTTGATCTCAAATTGGAGATAAGAAAGAAACTAGTAGGGGCCCTTCAGGATAAATTTCCAGAGGTTGAGTATTCTTTAAATATGTACAAGAAATTCATTACAAGGGTTTCGGGAGTCGATCCCTTTAGTACTGAAACATGTAATCCAAAGGAGTACATTGTACAAAAATTTGACGAGCTGATGGAGGCTTGATATCAGTCCCCGGAGGGAATGGATGGAGTGAAGATGTCATGTATATATTGCATGGTGCCCCAGGCCCAGATGCCGTGAAGATGGCCACAGAATTCAAAGTAAATACTCTAAATTTGGGTGAGCAGGTGGAGATGGCTAGGTACCGTTGGGCCAACCTCAAGGATATTGATGAAGATGGAGTTTCCCAGCTCCTGGAAACATTCAAGAATATCAAGGGACAATAAAGTTCTCCAGATTCTGGAGATATCCACCAGTGAGGTGTAGTTTGCACATTCTTTATTCTTTGAGCATAAGCTCCCAGATCCCGGACTCCTAGATCTAGCAGTTTTGTATTCTTTTGATGACCTATGTCTAGGTTCCCCAGAGTCGACTAGTCATTACCCAACAGTCAATAAGGGTGTCAGAAAGTAGGTGACCTTGATAAAGTATGTCAGATGGAGAGATGGCCCTAAGAGGTGATCTTCCCAAGGTGCCACTCTAGCATTAACTACCTGGTGCATCAAAGACAGTGAGCCACTTTTTGCATTAATGAGGCATGTAGCCTCAAACTCTCAAAATATTGGATTTCCTCTATTCTTTCTTTGACGCTCTTATCGAGGCTAATTCTTCTATCCTTTCTTCTTGTCTTCTTCTGCCAATCTGTCAGACCTCTTTTCTTTTCAAGGTGATTGTAAGTGGTGCAAGTAGTACCGGCCACCGGATATTATATTTTATTGTTGGAGTGTAAAGTTAGATTAGGTTATATTTAGGGAAAGTATGTGTATAAATAATAAGTCTGACCTCATTTCAAGGGTCGGTGAAATTGATGATTTTGCAGTCCATACTATTATCTTTTAGCATTTCATTTCTAGTAGTTGCAGAGCTCAATGCTTGGTATTTCTTACTAGATAGATGCTCTCTTGGAGTTGTTGATGTACACACCAGTGATGCTGGAAAGCTGTTAATGAAGAAGGAAGGATTCTCTCAATAATGTTATTGGTGTCTTGATCTTTGAGTTAACACTCTTTTGTGATGTATGTTTCCGATGTCCTTTTCTATAATGTTTAATTAGATTAACGACCTCATTTTCCTCTTGCTATTGAATATGTATGAATCGATGGTTCTTTATATGTTCAGTATTTATTATAGTCCATTAGAGCATGGTTGATGTTTTAAATGTATTTGCATAACTATAAGTAGAATGAATACACCCTAACCCTAACATATCTTTTGAAGTTTGTTTGATAGTCCAAATGCTTGTAGGAAACCCCAACCTAACAAAATCCCAAGCAAAGACAAGCCAAAAACTAGCTATCCCCCCAAACAAAATAGTCACACACCTAACTTAGCTCCCCACATCATCAAGACCCAACACTTAAGTGCTTGAAGGCCTGAAGAATTTATTCCTTGGATTACCTTTACAGGCAATGTTTTTCGGTACCCCAGTACCCAGTGACAACTTACATCTGTTGATGAGACTGGTTAAAAATTCTTGTCAATAGAATTTGGCACTAAAAGGAGGGCATGAGCTCGTCACCTTCGGAGATTTAGAATTTACATTGCTTGAGGGTTACTCAAGCCATAGTTTTAGGAATCAGACCTTTAGTGGGATTGGATAATTTTCACCTACATGATTTGAAAGAGTCCTTAGATCAACCCCCAATCCTGGAAGGTTTGTTGAACTCTAGCCTCCTGCGCAGAAGAAAAGGACCCCGCAAACCAAGCAGCTAGCCAACCTTGTGTGGGGATCTACTACATCTCAGAATAGCCAAGCCCCTCAGATAACCTCGGGGACCAATGCTCAATCTAGATAGAATCAAACACCCCTGATGGCTACATACTTTGGTAACACTGGGTACCCAATGGGGCAGTTTCCTGGTGCTACAAACGATCTTCCTCCGCATCCAGAGAAGATCTGCCCCAGATATGAGCATCTAGGCTTATGAACCATAGAAGAGCATCTGCAGGCATACTAAGATGCCATGAACCGACACTGGATCCAACATCAAGACATTGTGACCCAAATTTTTCCTCTGTCCTTGGGATAGGATGAGCTAAACTGGTACCATAGCTTGCCAGCCAACTCCATCAATGGTTGAGAGGATATGGAAGATGCCTTCTTGGTGGCCTTCCACATATACGTGGACCCGGTGTGGTCCCACAGCCAGTTCATGTCCATCAAGAAGGAACCAAATGAACTGTTAGCACTGCAAATCAAATTTTTCAATTTCTCATGCTTTGGAAAACTTTCCCATGCCTTCTGATTTGAAATCCATGTGGTTTCATGTCAAAATGTCATTTTGACATCAAGCTTTCAAATTTGCCTTGTTTTCAGCCTTAGTTGCCCACCCGTGCTGAATTATTAAAGTGACCTCTTAAGTTAGAGAGTGAGCGACGCATCATGCTTTGTAATGAATCGTGCAGTCACAGTCATGTCCTATTAAGTCTAATTAAGTTCACGAGTGAGTGAGTTGGTCATTAATCTATTTTAATCACGCAATCACAATGCTTCTTTAAAGTCAAGTTATCAATCTGTGACTGAGCGAGTTGGTTTTGTCTTGTTGGTCACTCACTCATGGGGGATCAAGTTCCTTGTTATAAGTCTCAGCAAGCTAGCAATGAGTTGAATTTTTGAGTATCACGCAATCACGATGGTTCTAAAACTTTCATTTTTTGGTATGCGATTGAGCAAGTAATATAAGTTAAGCCTCATCCCGCACTTGGGCTTATTTATCATATGTGTCTTTTGAAACCGCGAGTGTGCGATGAAGTCATATTTTAGAAAGTACTCACTCGCGCAGGTTCTAACTGTTGTATTTTGTGCAGTGCGAGTACGCGATGTATTATGCATTCATTTTCAAATGGTTCTTGTTGCTCAGTCATGCAGAAAATATGTAGTATTATAAAGTGCACGAGTGTGCGATTGAATGTTCAAAGTTTTTTTCCCGCTCACTCGCCAATAATTTTTTGTCTCCAATTTTAAGCTCGCGAGTGCACGATGAAAGAAAAAGTGGGCTGTAAAAGATGCTAGCGGGTGCGCGACTGATAGAGAAACAGAAAGTTATCGCTTAGTTGCTCAGGAAGAAAAATTAGTCAAGAAAGATTAGCGAGCAAGTGATTAGTACATGATGAAGGAAATTTCTCAGTCGCGAAGGATTCATCTATAAGTAAATCTCAGCAGCGAGTATGCGATAAAAGGAAGAAAATGGTCATCGCTCACTCGCTAATGCTTATGAACTAGAAATTCTTACAGTGCGAGTGAGTGATTAAGTTAAAATGCATAAAGAAAGTAGTCATCGCTCACCCACTAAGGTATAAAGGAAAATCAAAAAGCCATGGCGACTACGTGAACATAAAATAATACATGGTTTTTTTGAAAACCCGCTCACTTGCTCAAGGAAAAGACATGATAAGTGAGGATCAGCGAGTGTACGACTAAGAAATGACTGAGTAATGAAGATCATGTTGCTCACTAGAAGAATTTACATAAAAATAAATTCCTCAAGGGTGAGTTCGCAATTGATGAAAAGAAAGATGATGTCGCTTACTCTCTCAAATACAAACATAAAGCATTAAGAGATAGCGAGTGCACAATTGAGAAGTAATGAATCTGTCAGTTAGGTCATCCCCCATTCATGGAGCATACAAGCCAAAGCAAAGATAGAGTGCGAGTGCATGACTAATTGAAGAAAAAGATCTTGTCACTCACTCCTAAGAACAAATTTAAATATAAGAAAGGTACAACAAGTTGGTGACAAATTGACATGTGGTTCATTTCAAGCCTATGAGGGGAAAAAAGAAAAAAAGGTGTGTACTTTTTCTAGCAGGGTTCATACAGTTTGAATTAATGGAAGCATTAGTTACAGAGAGATGATTGCGTAATTCTACAAGTGTGAGAATTTGACATTCAATTAGACAAGATGTTGATTTGATGACTATAAGTTTGAATGATTGAGCTTGATTTTGTACAGTTCTCATTTCTGCATCCTAAGATTTTTTGTAAAGTGCGAAAAGGCTTGTTGGTCTGAAATAATTTTTCTGAGATAGTAATTTGAAGAAGTATGAGTCAAGCTATTCTTCCCGCTGCCTCACAAGGGTCTAAGAAGAAGAAGGAGGTTACACTAAAGAAGTATGTGGAAGAATTTATTGAGTTGTTTCCCGGGACTTTGAATACAAACAGTGTGAATTGGGATGAATGGAAAGATAGATGGTACCAATACAGAAACCCAGTCACCCCGAATTACTCTAGTAATACCTTATTCCATTATTTTTGGAATAATAGGATTAAAGCAGTCCCCATTTGCAATCCATGGGATTAGAATATAGCAAAATTGATTGTGCCTGATGTCTATATTGACATAGGTCTTATTAGGGAGCTAGATAAAAACTACTGCCCAGTAGCTAGGGTAATTAAGAAGAAGAATAAAGAGACCCTAGTTTCCATAGATAGGAGGTCAGTGGTAGAAGCATTCGAAATCACTGGTGCATTATGAATAGATATTCATTTAAAGAAGATTCAAGTAGACTATGTCAAGAGAGAGCATTTGATTAAGCAATATGAAATGCCCAAATTCACACCCAGAGTAGATAGGCACCTGGTAAAAATCCTAGACAATATCAAACCACCTTTTTACTTATCCCTATTTCATCATTACATAAAATTCATGGTCTATGGTTTGAGCACAGTTTTAGGTTTTGATGGAGATTCTATAGTGCCTCAAGATTTACTCATGATGGCTATGAACATTTAGCACCCGAAGGTTAATATTGATTATGACTATGTGGGATACATAGTTGATGCTATTAATGCTGTATTGGTGGAGATACAATCAGATGCCCCAGTACCTACCTTCAAGCATTATTCTCATATGATGTATATGAATTTATATTATAACAGGACATCTATGGATAAAGAGCTTGAATTGTTTGTTTCAGACTATGCTGTTGATGCACCAATCCAAAGATGGACTTAGGTATGGGATAGTTCATCCATCAACTCATCATTTGTATACTTTTGCAATTGGATTGTGGATACAAATTTTAATTTATTGGGAATAGATAGGCATAGGCTTCCATTTGAAATTAGAAAAGTTTTGAGACCTTGGGATTATGTTCCAAACTGGTATATCTCTCACAATTGGGCTGACTTTTTCTTCTTCGATTACATTACTATCATCTGAGTATATGGTTGTATACAACCACCTCACATCCTCCCCAAGTTTGTTCCTCTTAGGGTTGCATTTTTAGAATTTATTTGGAAAATCACTTGGGTTGATAAGGAATTTTTAGATAGACATAAGAAGGGCACTTTTATCCCTAGATTATGGGTAGGTTTTGACTTCTCCATTGGGAAAAGGGTTTTTGATTTGATAAATAAATTCTTGAAGAAATACAAAATATCTACAATAGTTCCCAGGTTTTGTGATCCAAAATAGTTTATACAAACAACCTTGAGAAGAATGACTCCTTGGCAAAAGATTAGAGATCATGAGCCACTGGATGATGAAGATGTTGTAAGGAATAAGTTAAATAAGCAAGAATTCCAGGAAAGGAGAAGGAAATTAAATGACCTCCTTAGGGCATAAGCTGAATGGAAAGAGTCAGACAATTCTTTCTTTGGTTTTTTCCCTGATCTCCCATACTTACAAAGAATAGAGGAAATGCTTATGTCCTATGATACTCTAATGGCACAGGTACCACAATTCAGTGCTAAGGATGCACAATCTCAAGGGTCCCCAATTCTTGTTGCATTGCATGACCAAGAACATCAGGAACAATAGGAAGAAGAGCATCAGGAAGAAGAAGAGGTCGGTGAGGAAGCCACCTCGGCTAGAGAACCACCCAAGAAGAAAAAAAAGAAAGAGTACAAGATGGTGCAGGATAGGAAAAGTATGGCCGAGGCCATGATTACTGAACATGGTAAATATTTTAGAAGGTTGAAAAGACAATTGCAGAAGGAGCCTCAAGCTGAAGGCCAAGGGGATAACCAAATGGTTTTATTTGAAAAGGATGACGAGAGGGTCATGATAGCTAATGAATTCATGAAAGATGATGAATTCATAAATTTTGAAGAGTTTAAGACTTTTTTAATTAAGCTAAAACAAAAATACTTGAGGCAAGGATTGAATGTAGATGAATAAAATACAGATAAAAATGAAGAAATTGTAAAAATACTCCAGGATTATGATCCTGAGAGTGAAATAATCACTGTGGAACAAGATAGGTTGTTGGTACAAAATAGTGGAATAATTTTGATGCCTGGTTGGGACTTACAGTCCACATTTATCATTGAATAGATCAGGAGGCAAGAGGATCCCCTATTGAAAACAGAGTTTGAGATGGATGAAGTGGTTAAAGGATCAGGATTTGATCCTAAATCCAAGACTCCAGCTATATGGTCACTAGCCCCTGCCACACAAAATCCTCTAGTCATGACTATCAAAGAGGAAAAGAGGGCAGATAAAATCATATGGAATTTGCAAAATACTATAGATATTGAGATAACTGAGTTAATGACACAAGTCTCATTCATGAACCTGACAAAGGTTGATGACTTGTCCAAGAGGTATGAAACAACTTTTAGCGAAATGATGGCCTTAGCAAAAAAGCATGAAGAGGTGGTGGTTCAGAACCACACATTGGAAGAAGAGATTGCTAAATTGAAAGAGGAATTAGTGGAGAGTAAAAGAGAAAAGACTCCATTAACTCAAGAAGTGTCAAAGATTGAAATAGATCCTGCCAAAGAGGCAAAAGAGGATTTAGCAATGGCAGAAGGCCATTCCAAAGAAATGTCACAAGGACAGAGCATAAATGGCATGTCCATCATATTGCCAATACTTCAACATCGAATTGATGTTCTGAAGTAGAAGATTGACATAGTGTATACACTATATGGCTCATTGCAAGAAGCCTCGCAGGTAGCTATTGAAGCCATGCCATTCTTGGAGCCTATCTTTAAAAATTTGTCAGGAAGAGATAGGTTGATGGAAAAATTGAAGACAACTATGTTATACAGTGATGATTTTCCTAACAAGGTCACAGATACAATAGAAATGATCAATGAGGTAAATAACACACATGGTTTCTTTAATGGGAAAGATGACTTAATAAGCGGTAAATTGCAACTATTTGGTGACTAGTGCCCTCCCTTGATCCCAAAAATATATGATGAAGCTGGTGTTTTGAAGCAGCAATCAGATTGGATAAATGGATTTGATGGGATATTTGCAGATGAGGAGATGAAAAAACACCTAGAAAAAGATGAAAATGCTCAATACTACAATGAACTAATTGACAACCTATTCAAGGTTGAGAGAGACATGGAAAAATTTGTTTCAGAGGCCAGATCAACTGTTGATGCCAGGTGGACCGAGGGTCTTGCCAAACTAGAACAGGTGAAGAGTTTTGATTGGCCCACCACCAAAGAGGTAAAAAGGTGGGAGCCAAAGCTAAAAGGATAAAGAGGACACTGTCAAACTGCATCAACAAACCTTCTTTAGACTCTGTCAAATTTTGCCACCTGTGTTCGGTTGCATTTTTGTCAACTGCAAATTGTTGTTAAAAAAGATTTTATAAATCTTTCCCAGTAAGTCTGTAGCTTTTTGCATCCTTAGTTATAAAAGGATTCCAAGACTACTGGGAAAGGGATAGCCATTTTTCATGGGGATGTATAAGTTTAATACAAAAAATCTGGTTTAAAACTTATAGGTGTCTTTTGGGTTTTAAAAATACTATTGACTGTAATAGCAATTTTGATCATGAATAGAAATGAAATCCATCAATAGTGTTTTGAAACATATGATGAGAATTTTGTCTTCATTGTATTTTTCTAAATTTTATGTAAATTGAATGTTTGAGGAATGTTCAATTTATGCATCTCTTAGGAAGATTTTGAAATAATTTTAGGGTTCTTTCAAGGAAAGATTAAAATTGCCTTAGGAGTATTTTCAATGGGATTCAGATTTTATAATGAATTTGATGAATTGATTTGTTATATGTGTGAGGATAGATATATAAGGTATGTCTATGCTTATGTCAAATTCTATGGATGTCTTAAATTTATGTTTATGACTAAGAGGGTTAAAACTATGTAGCAGTGAATCCATGCCCTAGGACTAAGCACTGGTCTGTCCTCCATTGAATTAAGTGACTATCACTATTAAAATTGATTTTTACTCATGGTTTGGTCCATTTTCAAATAAAAGTTACAGTGATTAACTCTTGTAATTCCATTTATATTCAACTGGAATAATTTAGTGATTTCATTATTCTGAGTTAAAAGGGTAATCCCGCCCGAGTTAATGGAGCTCAAAGTGTAGGAGGTTTTATAACCTTCTTTCTGTCATTTTGTATCTTGCCTGGTCACTGTCTGGGGTAGATAGAGCAAGCTCTCTGAGAATATTTTCATATCAGCAAGAAAAGGAACTAATAGAAAATGGTGACTCTACTGGGGAATTTTATCAAGGAATGCGTGAAAGGTTAGTCTAACGATAATATTCCATAATATAGATTCCTTGAAATCTAGTTATTTGAAATCACAAGCTGTGTATTGCACTTTAATTGAAGTATATCCTCAAATATCATTGTCAAAGTGAATTTTATTTATTTTATTCCTAAGGTTTTTATGGTGGTGACTCTGAGTTATTGGTTATAGTGTTTCCAAGGGGAATACTAGCAGATCAAGTGTGTGAAATTTCATTTTGGACACAATGAGGAATACAAATGAAAACATAGAGAATCACTCTTAGGAAACATTAGAGAGTGATATTTGTAAAAATTCTAGAAGAAACCATTCTAGGAAAGGAGAATCTTATAACAATACTTCTTGGAAGCCTAGGTCTGTAGGCCCCAGTCAGTCCTTAGGTACTATTCCTGAGAAAGAAATAAGTGAACCCCTAAATCCTGAGTCTGACACTACTGGTTACTTTGATGATATATTTAACCCTAGGCAAAAGAATATATATCAAGAAAAGGGTGAGACATTATCATATTTCAAGGGTATCCCTTATGAACATGTTGAGGACCAAAATGATGACAACCTGATGAATATCTATGACTCTTCTAGTTCTTATATTGAGGGAGTCCTTAGAGACAATGACCTTTTGAAGAGGGAATTAGATGAACTCTTTCCTATCAAGAAAAAAAATGATGAGGCTAGAGAGGAGAAAATTATAAATGCAATCACTGCAAGGGAAAATTTGAAGAAACGGGTTGCCCAATTAAAATTGGCAGCTTAGGGTGCTAATGAAGGATTTCATGGCTTGTATAAATAACTCTTTGGAGATGTAGACACCCTGAGGAAAGAATGCCAAGAAAGAGAACACCTGATTAAGAAAAATTATCCCAAAGATACAGGCCCTGTGGTGATGCAAGTCATCAATTATGAAAACCAAAAACCCCCTAAGTCTCTGACCCCCACACCAAATGTATCAGCAGTTAATGTCACACAAACATGTGTTCAAAAGGGAAAAAAAAAGTTCACAGGAATTAAATTCTCTAAACCTAAGACTGAACAATGTATATCTCAAGATATGTTTTCACTGGATATGGAATTAGAAGGGCTAGGAAGGCCAAAGATGATATTGCAAAACAATTGGAAAGGGCAGAGCTAGAAGCTATTGCTACAGAGATGAAAAGAAGAATTGCCTTTTTGAGTCCCATAACTAATTCTAATGATATTATTGCAACCAATCAAGTTATACCTGTATTCAATTCTAATTTGAAAACCAAGAATGCTAACACAAGTACCCAGGCATATGGTGTGGCTCAAGGATTTGCATCACACTCAAGAGTAAGTGGACTCAATAGAAATATTAGCCACCAAAATGTAGGCATTGGCCATAACATTGGTGGTGTTGGTCAGAGTGGTGGCCAAAATATGGGCACTAATTTTCAAAGAAGACCTATTCATTTGGAAAGATATAGCAATTGTTTTTTTATAGTATCCCTGGCCAACCAAACAATATTCCTATTGAAGTCAGAGATAAGATTCCCAAATTTAGCAGGAATAATGCTGTGATTGGTGAAGAACATCTTAAAGTATTTTCAGATACAATGAATGATTATGAGATTGAAGGTGAGGATGCTATGATGAAATTATTTGTGCAATCCTTAACTGAGGATGCAAGAGACTGGTACCAAGGTTTTCCTGATCATAGTATCTATTTTTGGGATGAATTTGTTAGAAGTTTCAAAGAACAGTATGGTGACAAGATAAATTCTGGTTTTATGTTGAATGAATTTAATAGTTTGAAAAAATTTACCGATGAAGGCATTGCTGAATTTAATGTAAGATCTCAAAAGGCTATGTATAGGTTGTTCCAAGTATTAATATTGGATGAAAATGTATGTGTCACCACGTATTGTAATGCTTTGGATGGAAAGACTGCTTACTTTCTTAGAGATAAAGATCCTCGGACTATGATAGATGCATATAAATTGGCCATAAACATAGAAAGTAATAGAAGAGCTTCTGGTAAGCTTGGTAAAAGGGATGATGGTAGACTCTGGAAAGAGTTCAAAACACAATCAAATAAAAATCCCAAGGAAGAAGATGAGATGGAAACATTGGTGAGTGTAGTGAAAGATCTTTCTGCTAAGGTAGATAAGTATGAGAAGGGTTTTCAAAATAATAGGCCACAATACCAAAGGCAAGATAAGCCTTAAAGATTGCAAGATTTCCCATATAAGACTTAGTGGAAGGATGGAAAACCTGTGTCAGAAGAACAAACTAATCTTAAGAACAAAGACATCCCTAACCCATTGAAAAACAACAATGCTCATAATGTGGAAAATACTCCTTGGTGCATGGCCTGTAATATGCTTCATTCCCCTTATCAATGTGCAGTAGCTCAGAGTATGGTGGAGAAACATGAAAAGTTTGGAACACAAGAAAGTCAGATTGAGAAAAGGCCTGGAATAAATATGTGTGCACTTACTATTGAAGATGATGATGGTACTTCAGAGGAAGAGCCACAAGAAAACATGCCAATCACAATAAATAACACAAGCACTAAGTTATAGCACTTTCAATTTGGGATGCCTAATGATGAAGAAATAAGGTTTCTGACTATTGTTGCTGTGACACAAGCAAGAAGTTCATACCAGCTCAGGAATAGAAAATTTGATCAAAGTGGGAAACAACCTTATTCACCTATCATTATAGAAGTCATAAATGAAGAAGCTACACAAGGTGAACTAAAAGATACCTTAGTTAAAGAAAACAAAATTACTCCTACTCATGACCAAAAAACATGACAGTTAAAAGAGATTAAAGGTAAAAAATCTTCTGACAATGTCACAAGTTTGCCAACTTTTAACATGAAGCAAGCCTTATCTCAGATGAAAGTCTTTGTTCCTTTACTTGAGATGTTTAAAATTAAAGAACACCGAGAAGAAACCTTTTCATTATTATCTGATTTACTTGGTTTACATGACAGTACTGCTTTGAATGATGAACTGAAAGGTGAGCAAGAAGAAAAGGATAGAATCCCAATTTGTTTGGGAAATATAGTTGTTCAAGAGCCAGATCAGATTGATCCTTTTTATGTTACACTTCTCACGAACAATATGTTGCTAAAAAATTGTATGATGGATTCAGGAGCTGCTGCTAATGTGATGACTTACACTATTATGAAAAAATTGGGTTTAGAGGTGGATACTGCTTGTGGTAAATGTTATGCCATGGACAATAGGGAAGTACCTATAGTAGGAACTTTGCAAGGCTTAGAGATAAAACTTGGTGCATACCCTAAGGTCACTTTTAAAATAGATGTTGTGGTTGTGGATTCACCACCCCATTAGGGCATGGTCTTATCAAGACAATGTGTTGCAGCCATTGGAGGACATGTACAATTGGATTTGTCTTTTGCTAGTATTTCTGCTAATGGGAAAGAAGCAAGATTATTAAGGGAGCCTAGATTTCCATTTTATGTTGAGAAGGTTCAACCAAGCAAGTTGAATTTCTTTGTGGATGTAGATATAAATAATTTCAAGGTGGAAAAGATTCAACCCCAATTTGAAAAACACAAATCCCATAGTGGAAGAATTAGAATTGCAACAACTTGGAATCTGGAAGATTTTTTTTGATGGAGCATGCTTTAGAGAAGGGTCTGGAGCTGGTATAATATTTGTCTCTCCATCAGGTATTAATTTCAAATACTCATTTTTGCTGTCATTTCAATGTACGAAAAATACATCTACGTATGAGGCATTGTTACTGGGATTAGAAATAGCAATCAAGCATGGTATTAAGTTATTGAGAGTTTTTGGTGATTCAGAGCTAGATATTTCCCAAATTAGATCAATATATGTTGCCAAAAATGATAGTTTGAAACAATATAAGCATGCTGTATGGGATAGCATTGAATTTTTTGATGCATTTTCCATCAATTGGATAGAAAGATCTAAGAATACCATGGCAGATTTTCTGGCTAATGTGGCCTTGAAAAATAATGATCTAACGCTGGCAGGAGTGTCCATTGTGGAAACTAAAACTAGGCCTTCCATTCCTGATAATGTATATAACTGGCAAGTTTTTGAAAGTGATGAGGATATTCTCAATTTTATTAAATTTTTGAATAATTATGAAGGGAAAATTGTTGACTGTAATAATCTGATAGAGATTATTGATGGGAAAGAAACTATATTTGACAATGAAATTCTACAGTTGCAGACAAATGAAATCCCCAAAGGACTAACTCAATTGGAGGGATTATTTAATGACAATGATAGTCATATGTGTCAAAAATCTATAGTCAAGTTGGATGAATTTGAGGAGGTAAACTTGGGATCAGAGTGTGATCCTAGGATTGTATATATTGGAAGGAAATTGGCTCCTCATGTGAGGAAAAATATGATTAACTTGCTGAAAATATTCAAACATGTTTTTGCATGGTCTTATGAAGAACTTAAGGCTTATAGGGAGGATCTCTTTCAACATGAGATCCCATTGAAAGATGATATTAAGCCTTTTAGGCAAAAAAAAAGGCCAATCAATCCTTTGCTGGCCCCCAAAATGTAACAAGAATTGGCAAAGCTCAGAGAGGCTGGGATCATAAAACCAACAAGAATTCTTCTTGGGTGTCTAATTTGGTCCCTATCAGAAAGAAAAATGGAGATATTAGGCTATGTGTTGATTTTAGGAATCTTAATGTAGCCTCATTAAAAGATAATTATTCCTTGCCAAACATGGAGGCAATGTTGCAAAGAGTAACTAGTTGTGATCTTGTATCTATGATGGATGGTTTTTCTGGTTATAACCAGGTACTAGTTCAAGAATATGAACAATTCAAGAAAACTTTCACTACCCCATGGGGCACATATGTCTATGTAAGAATGCCATTTGGCCTAACAAATGCAAGAGCTACTTTCCAAAGAGCCATGGATGTGGCTTTTAAGGAGTTTATAAATATAATCATGGCGGTGTATCAGGATGATCTTACTGCTTATTCGCAAAAGGATGATGATCATTGTAAGCATTTGGAAAAGATTTTTACTAAAGCCTTGGAGTATGGGATTTCTTTAAATCCAAAGAAGTGTCATTTTTCTATGACAGAAGGTAAATTATTGGGACATATAGTATCTAAAGAAGG
>MU223061.1:3199261-3238723 GCA_018584345.1 Thuja plicata | reverse complement strand
AGGGGGTATTTGAGACAAATCTCAACATATTACTTTCCTGGTAATATGTTGAGATTTATATGGCATATAAATCCAATATCCTTGTAAAGAATTTCTCACTGTCAAATATATATAAATTAATAATCTCTTTTTATCTCACCACCATAACTAAAGTTATGCCCTAAACATGTGACTTGTTTATTAAAAAGCTTTAAAGTAAATTGTCACATGATAAGGCTTATTACTTATTTATAAGCATTGATTAGCACAGGAAAAATGTAGATATTGAAGTGTAGAAGCTTTGGATTTTATTCTTGTTAAGTCCATTACACAAGAAACTTTTAAGTGCTTGTCCGATTGGGCCTTTTTTTTTATCATATGTATCTTTTGAAACCGTGAGTGCGCGATGAAGTCATATTTTAGAAAGTGCTCACTCATGCAAGTTTTAACTGTTGTATTTTGTGTAGTGCGAGTATGCAATGTATTATGCATTCCTTTTCAAATGGTTCTTGTCGCTTAGTCATGCAGAAAATATGCAGTATTATAAAGTGTGTGAGTGTGCGACTGAATGTTCAAAGTTTTGTTCCCTTAACTCGCCAATAATTTGTTGTCTCCAATTGTAATCTCGCAAGTGTGTGATGAAAGAAGAGGTGGGCTATCGTTCACTCGCTCAGGTATAAAATCAAGTGAAAAGATGCTCACAGGTGTGTGAATGATAGAGAAATGGAAAGTTATCGCTCAGTCACTCGTGAAGAAAAATCAGTCAAGAAAGATCAGCGAGCAAGCAATTAGTACATGATGAAGGCACTCACTTAGTCACAAAGGATTCATCTATAAGGAAATCTCAGTAGCAAGTATGCAATAAAAGGAAGAAAATGGTCATCACTCACTCGCTAATTCTTATGAGCTGGAAAATCTTGCAGCGCGAGTGAGAGATTAAGTTAAAATGCATAAAGAAAGTAGTCGTCGCTCACCCGTTGAGGTATAAAGACAAATCAGAAAGCCATGGTGACTACGTGACCAGAAAATAATACATGGTTGTTTTGAAAACCCGCTCACTCGCTCAAGGAAAAGACATGATAAGTGAGGATCAGTGAGTGTATGACTAAGAAATGACTGAGTAATGAAGATCATGTCACTCACTCGCATAATTTCAATGAAAATAAAGTCCTAAATGATGAGTCTGTGATTGATGAAAAGAAAGATGATGTCGCTTACTCACTCAAATACAAACATAAAGCATTAAGAGATAGCGAGTGCGCGATTGAGAAGTAATGAAGTTGTTAGTTAGGTCATTGCCCAGTCACGGAGCATACAAGCCAAAGCAAAGATAGAGTGTGAGTGCATGAATAATTGAATAAAAAGATCTTGTTGCTCACTTGGGAGAAAAAATTTGAATATAAGAAAGGTACAGTGAGTTGGTGACAAATTGACATGTGGTTCATTTCAAGCCTATGAGGGAAAAAAAGGAAAAAAGGTGTGTACTTTTTCCAGCAAGGATCATACAGTTTGAATTAATGGCAGGATTACTTACAGAGAGATGATTGTATAATTCTACAAGTGCAATAATTTGACATTCAATTGGACAAGACGCTGATTTGATGACTATAAGTTTGAATGATTGAGCTTGATTTTGTATAGCTGTCATTTTTGCATCCTAAGATTTTCTGTAAAGAGCGAAAAGGCTTGTTGGTCTAAAATAATTTGTCTGAGATAGTAATTTGAAGAAGGATGAGTCAAGATATTGTTCCCACTGCCTCGCAAGGATCTAAGAAGAAGAAGGAGGTTACACTAAAGAAGTATGAGGAAGAATTTGCTGAGTTTCTGCCCGGGACTTTGAATACAAATAGTGCGAATTGGGATGAATTAAAGCAGTCCCCATTCACAATCCATGGGATTTGAATATAGAAAAATTGATTGTGCCTGATGTCTATATTGACATAGGTCTTATTAGGGAACTAGCTAAAAACTACTGCCCAGTAGCTAGGGTAATCAGGAAGAAGAATAAAGAGACCCTAGTTTCCATAGACAGGAGGTTAGTGGCAGAAGTATTCGGAATCACTGGTGCATTGTGCACAGATATTGATTTAAGGAAGATTCAAGCATACTATGTCAAGAGAGAGAATTTGATTAAGCAATATGAAATTCCCAAATTCATGCCCAGAGTAGATAGCCACCTGGTAAAAATCCCAGACAATCTCAAACCACCTTTTGACTTATCCCTGTTTCATCATTACATAAAATGCACGGTCTATGGTTTGAGAAGAGTTTTAGGTTTTGATAGAGATTCTACAATGCCTCAAGATTTACTCATGATGGCTATGAACATTTAGCACCTGAAGGTTAATACTGTGTTGCCCCACTTTTGGTCCACATACCTTTCAGACAAAAGTGAGTGTTTAATGTATAGTGGTGGTCTTGCTAGCTTCTTGTCAGTCCTGAGTCTAAGTCTAGAAATCTTTTCCTTAGGCTAGGGAGCCTTTACTAAATTTTTCCCAATTGCCTTCTCTTTTGTAAGCTGGAGGGAATCTATATCTGAGTTCATGTATTCTTTGGGTAGGTTAAGTTCCCAATCCGGTAAAGGCTATGGTTTGAAGATTTCTAACATTAGTTTTACACACAATGGAATTATGTAGCCATAATTCTTTATTTTTTAGCTTGGCAGAGAATCAAGGTCAAGCTTCTTCACTGGCAAAAAAGTATCAACATAGTGCATCTTTCATCGATGATTACTAAGTGATGCCTCAGCAAGAAGTACAGTGTTAAAATGGTTCCTTTAGGCTTAAGAAGGGCTACTGTGTCTGGATTACACCTCTACAAGCCAAAGGGAATGATTCAATAGAAAGAAATTGTGGAAATAAGCCAAAGGCAAAAAAATGGAAAATGGCTCCTCCCCTACTCCTACAAGTGGGTTTTGACCCACGGGGTATGTTTTCAGCCAAACCATTTAAATAAAGTGATTTCAAGGAAGAACCTATCTCATAAAGTATCTAAGATATAAAGAAGGTGGATGAAATTGACACATGCCATTTTTTCATCCTGATAGACTAAATTTTTCCTTGACGGACTTCTGAACTGAGAGCACTCTAAAAGCACTTCTCTACCAAAGAAGAAGCAAAAAAGTAATTTTCCACTACCCCAGAAAAGTTACCGTTGTGGTTACTAAAAGTGAAAAGACATTTCTTAACGGCCCGTAAAACCAAGGTAATTAATTAAAATAAAGCCGTTTTACTTCATAACAGGATTTTAAATTAATGTTGGGGTCTTCTAATTTGTGTGGCGTGGGAAGTCGGCTATTAATGGTAATAACTCAAAATTTATAAAATCAATTGAAATTTGTGAACGAGAACCACCATTTTTTCACCAAATTGGTTTAAATTCAAAGTCTCATATTTTAGCTATTCCTTGCTCCCGCATCCCTAAGAGATACTTCCAATTTCCAAATATGAATCATCAAAAACATGGCTTCTAGGTTCATGGGATTCGATGGGATGAACGACTTTACTTTTGAATGGTATAAGATTTTGGATACATCTCTAAAGTTCTTTGACATGCAGAACTTCCAAAACAGATTGAAAGTGGACCAGATACATCCTATTACAGAGAAGTTGAAAGAGAGTGGATAAGTTGAAGCCACTGGTTTTCCCGTGGCTATTCAAGGCCCATAATTAATCTCAGAATGCATCGCTTGATACAACCTAGATACTAAGAAAATTCTCTTTCCCAACGATACGGTGTTGTTATCTATTGACAAGGAAACAGTCCAGAACTCGCTTTGCATCCCAGAGCAAGTAGAGTATTTGGAAATGACATACAGTCGAGTGGTGAATGAGTATATTGCTAAAAAGTCAGTTTGGAAGAAAGAGATAATGAAAGCATGGTTTCAAGAACCCAAGAGTGCCAAAGGGAAGCTGTCAAAGGCATTATACGACACTAATTTGAAGCCAAAGATTGTTGACATTCTAGTGTTACTCCACACAATTAGAGGTGAGAGTGAGGCACTCAATTTTGTTTACCATCACTTCTTCCGAGTTCAGATAATCTATTCCCAACATCACTTCATAGACTGGGTGCTTATTGTAAGTGAGAATCTCTCAGAGGCCCTAGATAGAGCTAAACACCAGAATGAATTTTACTCATCTTCAGTCCTCTTATACATTCTGGCTACACTCCAAATTTGGCCAGGTCTTCCCAGCTTAGAGGAATTCCGTGATGATGTCAAGAGTTATGAATTTTTCTCCTCTTTGTAATAACATAATAGTTATGCTGAGTACCTTTGGGGTAATGATGCATTCACAATGAGATTGTGTAGGGAGTTACAAGGCTGTCTAGAAAGGAGATTCTCCCCCGAAGCCATGGCTTTCATCAGCCAATTTGGATGCTATTTCATTCAATTTAGAGGTTTCTCATATCTTGGTCTTGAACGTTTTGATGATTTCCCTTTGAAGCTGCCCAGGTATCCTACTTATATGATCGTGCAGATTGAAGTAATGAGGCAAGCACTCCAGGTGAACTTACTCTGTGCTAAGGCTAAAAAGAAGGGATACGATTTCCCCATGTCCATCGAAGCTTACAACAGTACATCCTGATTAGAGACGAAGAATGTTCTCAAGACATTCTCACAGAAGTTTTCTTTGCAAAGCTACAATGTCTTGAGACTGCAATATGATCCAGTGAACTATGCCAGGGATGTATTGAAAATGAGTCATGGAATTCATCATGTTCATGATATAGAAGAATACTGGGCAAATTGTAAGGATGATTTGGAAAGCAGAGAGAGATTCTACGCCTAGTTAACTATTGAACAAATCAAAAGGTTCAATGTTAAAATTGCAGTAGAGGGGCTATAAGATGATGGAAATCATATGTATGATGATACATATCTAGAGGATATTAAGCTCACCCCTATCAGTTTTGAACCCATGCTGGACCAAGCCATTAGCGATTTGCCAACTCTAATGGGGGGTATCTGCAAAAGAACAGAACAATGGGTTGAATGGACCGTAGGACAAAGGAAGAGATCAAAAAGGAAGCCTCCTACTCAGTGAACTCTAGCAAAGGACACTGCTAGTACTACAACCACTTCATCGGTAACAATTCAAACGGTTACCAAAGGATTAATGCAGCCAGCAGGAGGAGGTGAACCTCCTGAGAAAACAATCACGTTGGAGAAGACTCTTGGAGAAGGGCCACTCCCAAATATCGGGACAACAAAGGATCTCACCAAATATGTAGAACTAGAGCGATCGGTAAAAGCAGTCATAGTAGATGTACTGGTTGACACCCCTACCTAGGATTCTCCTAGGAGAGGGTCTCCTATCATAGTGGAAGTAGGCGAAGATACTCCTTCAACTACAAAATTAGAAGGAGAAGCCAGAAAGAATCAGAAGTTTGCTTCAGTAACCAAGTTGGTGTCCTCTTCTCCTACTTCAGTAAATCCATTTGATTGAAGACCAAAGGCTACACCTCCAATCATCAGGAAATTGTTCATTAAGGAGTTGGTTTTTTCCAACAAAGTTACTAGTGCAGAGTCATGGATAGAATGTACTCTGGAATGCAAGAGAAAGAGGGAAGAGGAAGGGACTGCCAAAAAAGACACTCTATCATGAGCTATTTATCCCAAGGCTGCCATGAGAAAACAAAAGAAGGTGAAGATAATCTCTACCCTGGGTCTTGATCCTGAGACTGGGCACTTGACCATGCAAGTGGCCAAGCCAATTAAGGAAGGTAGATTTGAGGATATGAATGCTTTAGAATTTCAACTATAGTCATTTGACATGTGGTTGGCCCATCATGACACCAAGATGGATTGGTGGAAATCTACCAATGTAGTGATAGAAGAAGAGCTTGAGAAGCTCAAGACTGCCAAAGTTAAACTTAGGGTAGATGTGGCTGAGCTGACCAACTTCATCAGGCAGCTCCTCACTCTGATTGCAAGCGTTCCCAGCACCCAAACCAACTTTGACCCCAGTGCTGTGGAGAACCAGGCCATTCTAGCTAAGTTGAAAGAAGACCGACAATATAGGCAGATTGGTAAATGGTGGGTTGAGAGGCTCGAGTCTGAGGGACTAGCAGTGGTTAAGAAAATAGGTAAAACTCTTCTAAGGTTGGAGGTAGAGAGAAATAACATTGCTATGAACCTACAAACTCTCACGTCGGAGAGGGTGAAATGCCAGGAATGTATAGTTATGCTACATGTGGTAGTAAAGATAAAGAATAAAGAGGTTCTAAAAGCTAAGATTTTATAGAAAGGAGATGAGCCCTTGATTGAATGGCTTTAGTGCCTAGAGTTTAAGATTGAAATGATCATCCAGGCTGAAGCAGGATTGCAACAGAAAAATGTCAAGATCAAAGAAGAGTAGAGAAAAGATTTCAAGCTCTTCTTAGGGCTTCATAAAGAATCACAGACCAATGGTTAGGGAAAAGCAATAATTAGAGTAGCCAATATGCAAAATTCATTTTCTGGTTATTTGCATAAACTGATGGAAGATTCTGCCTCTCACCCAGACGAAATACCAGAACTCCAGCAATTGAGTGGATGCATTTTCAGAGTGACAAAAGAACTGAAAGATTGGACTGATGCCATTAAGGTTCTCACCAAGGAACATTCTAGGTGGCTCATTCGATACACTAATGTCTATGTCAATAGACATGAAGAACTTGTTCGGGTCATTACAACTATTATAGCCTATAGGGTTAAATTAGACAAGGGGAATGAAACTAAAGCTTAAATAGATTCCCCCTTGTGGTATTTTTGATACTTTGTAAATGATAAATCTTTCCGTTACCATTTCTAGTTGGGGAAGTTGAACCGTTTTGGTTCTCCCCCTTTCTTGTAACGACCCAATCTGGGGCTCTATATGTACTATTTCCAAAATCAATAAAAAGGTCGGCTAAATTTTGGTGTGAAAGATAGCATTTTTCTAAGTCAGATTTGTATGTCTGAATGCCACTGTTTTATCTATTCCATTTTCATTGCATTTATCTTTTTGTTGAATTTGAATGTTTCTTTGAAGTTGGATTTATAATCTATGTTCGAACCAGAGCTTTGTATCATGATTTGATACAATTAGCAAAAGGGGAAACTCGTTGTTATCTCAAATTTGGGAAACATTCTCATGATATAGATTGATTCATTGTTGTTTCATCATTAGTTTTTTGTCTTGCATCTATGTTTTCAGTAGAAGTTCATGCATTACCAATTTTGGGAGTTAATCTGATTGATGAAATCTCAGGGTTGGCTAGATTTAGAGTGGAATTCATCCTACCTAAGCTATTTCCTGCCTAGGATTATCTTGGTTTGCCTCTTCTATTCTCGGGTTAAGAACATACCCCTGTTAGATTAGGAAAGAGAAAGATTCACTAAAAATCATTCATGTAAGGGAGCTATACCTTTAGATTAAGAGGGAAATTGGTTCTTTCAACAACAATTTTCCAACTGTTATATTTGATTATTCTTAGTATTTTGGGTATTTTAGAGTTAAATTAAAAAGAACAATCTGTTTACCGATAGATTTTTGGTGACTCTGCTGGGGACACGAACAATCATTACACTAGAAACATATCATCAGGAAAGACGGTGCTTCCCCATGAAAATATAATTCTTGTACTCCAACCAAATCTTGGTTTTCAAGATGATCAAGAAGACCTTAGTTCCTCATTGAACACTTTTGCGTGGAGGAACAGAAGAAGCATCAAACATTACAGAAATGCTAGTCAAGTGCTAGAACAAGAAGAAGCTAGAGAAGAAGCACTTGAAAGAGCCTTCTGAAGGAGAAATCAAAGAGCACAATGCCAAGCTGAGCATGAAGCTAGGCCACTGAATTAGTCAAAAATCTGGAGCCTAAAAGATTTCTCAGGAGCACAAAGATAGAAGGAAGTACAGATCCAGTATTTGAGATACTTGTGGATATTAATTTTGGTCTGCTTGAAGTACCTCTCCAAAGAAATAGAACAACAAAAAGCCAGAGCAGACCTTCTTCACCCCCTAATTATACTCTTTTATCCACCACTTGCCAAGTGTTAATGTTACACAGAGTAGTTTCTCCTCCTGTTATTAATCTAGCCCCTTATTTACCTCAAGTAACAATGACACTCCCTTGGGCCACTATAGTCAGACCCTTGCAACTAGCATCTTATAATCCTCTTCCCTCAGGGTCTAGAAAGAATTTTCCCAAGTTTTCTGGAGACGGGAAAGTATCTACAGATGAACATATTGTTGCATTCTTTTCTTCTGTCATTATTCTAGCAGTACAAGAAGAGGATGTGGCCGTTAGATTATTTGTTGAGACCCTTGTTGAGGGCATTGCTGATTGGTTTCACCACCAGCCAAATTATTCTATTACGAACTGGGCCTCCATGAGAGATCCTTTTGAAAGAAGGTTCGAAACTATGGAAGATGAGCATGCTCTATTGATGCAATTAACCTCTATTAAGAAAGAGCCTTCTATTAGTATGAGAGATTTCATAGCTAAATTCAATAAGCTTGTAAATCATATTCCAGTGGTTGATAGGCCTACGACGAGAAATTTGAAAACATTCTTTATAAGTGCTATGCCACCAGACATCAATTATGATCTAAGAAGAGTTAATCCTACAGGTTTGGATGCTACAGAGAGAACTTCCATAGAACTCAAAGACCACATGATCTCATCTGGGAAATGGAAAAGAGAAATCCAATCAAGATCCAGTACTAGTGGTACTACATCGTCTGATGAGATGATCCAAAAATTGTGAAATGAATTCATCACCTTCAAAAGGAAACTTCCTAGATTCAATAACCCTTATCAATGGAATTATCAAGAACAACCTAGAAGGGGAAATGATGGGAGGAATACTAACAGTAAAAATATACAAATAACTGGTACACCACAAAGACTAGCTATTGAAGCCCCCCCTAAAAGAGGGAATATGTGTGCCTTTCATCTGAATATAGATCACGACAGAGAAATCTACCCTGATGTAGCCCATGCTTGGCAAATGCATTAGACTGATGAATGGAACGCTGGAGTCTCTAGAAGTGAACCAGATTCATACTCACATGGTGACTCTAAAAATTTATATTTAGAGTATGAGTCTGATTTTGAACAAGGAGCAACATGTTATGCGACCATAGATGGGACTTCCTATATAGTCTTGACCAGGAGCCAGAAAGGTAAAGGTCCTACCCCTTCTCTCCCACCTAAAGGTAACAAAGTGTCTACCTCCAACCCTAAGGAAGAAAATCAAGGCATGAGAATTCTACAACCAGGTAAGGAGCATAACTATTTTGACATTATTCAATTATGTAAGGACTCTCAAATTCAAATCTCTCCTATAGATTATCTCAAGTCCAATCCTATAGAATTGCAAAAAAAGGACTCTCAAATTCAAATCTCTCCTATAGATTATCTCAAGTCCAATCCTATAGAATTGCAAAAATTAGTAGATTACTGTACTAAAGGGAATTAGAATCTAAGCTAGAATGTCATGACTACTATAGAAAATGAGTCAATTTTTGTGGAGCCCATTGAGAAAGGTGAATCATCTATGTTAGCCACTTTCCCTGGTCAGAAGCAGGATCCATTTTATCTGTCTTTATATATTAATGGATGCAAACTAAGCAATTGTATAGTAGACTCTAGAGCCTCAGATAACATGACGCCATCAAAAGTAGCTAAAGCTTTGGGACTCACCCTTAATAAAGCTCATGGTAGGTGCTATTCTATGGAATCAAAGAAAGTACCTCTGGTTAGACAAATTAAGGATGCTCAAGTGGCTTTGGCAGTGCACCCTGAGAAGAAGATGTTGTTAACAATTCTAGTTGACAATATACCTGATAGCTACGGTTTGTTGCTAAGTAGGAGTTTCTACAGAGATCTAGGAGGAGAAATAAAGTTAGATTGGTCTCAAGCTTTAATTCCAGTGGGTAATAAAAAAATTAAAGTGGTCCCGAAAGAGAAAGCTAAGTTTACAGTGCTGAAGTTAGAGGATTCTAAAGCCCAAATTTTGTATCAAGAATGGGAATTTGGCAACTATATGCTATTTACTGATGATCACAATGAGCAAGTGAAACTAGGAGAACAAGGGAAGGAGTTTTCTACTGAAGAAGAGTCTTCTCAAATCTGGACACTTGAATTTGATGGTAATTGTGCTTCATCAGGATCCAATGCAGGTGTGGTATTGATATCACTAGATGGGATATGTGAGCCTTTGGCTTGTAAATTAGAATTTGGAAATACCAAAAATACTGCTGAATACGAGGCCCTCCTGTTAGGAGTCATTGTTGCAAAGGAAAAAAGGCATGAAGATTTTGAGAGCTTGTGGTGATGCAAAGCTTATCGTGCGCTAGGTTAAGAATCAATATTTTGTTAAGAATAACAGATTGAAGAACTACAGGAATAGAGTATGGGATGAGATAGAAAAATTGGATGCATTCTATATTGAATCAGTACTGAGAGAGTTGAATGCCAAAGCGGACTCCCTAGCTATGTCAGCTTCATTACTCCTTCCCCACCCAGAATTCAAAGACAAGAAGTACCAAGTGGAAGTCATATATTGACCGTCTGTACCCGACAATGTGGAAGATTGGAAAGTGTTTGAAAATGATAAGAATCTCCTTCTCTTCCTAGAGAGTGGTGGAGACTTCCACAAAGAGTTATGTGGCAATTATAGAGGAGATCATCTAGACAAGCTAAAGAAAAATAAGACAAATGTTATCCAGCTGCAAGGCAATATCATTCCACTCCATCTAGTTACTCTCAAAAAAATCTTCAATAGGCATGACACATTTGTGAAGAAGAAAAGAATCAAAAGAGGTCCTACTACTGGCGAGTATGAAGGAATGAATATTGGAACTGAGAAAGATCCCAAGATGATCAACATTGGGAAGTGTTGTATTAAAGAAGAAAATAACAAGGCAAGGAAACTCTTCCTAGAATACTCGAATGTTTTTTCCTGGATCTATGAGGACTTGAAAATTTTTATGGGTGGGAAATTTAAGTATCAAATCCCCTTAAAACCTGAAGCTACCCCATTCAAGAAAAAACAAAGGAACTATAGTCCCAAAGTTGCAGATGCAATATTCAAGGAAGTAGATAAAATGCTTAAAGCAAGGATCATCTATCCTATACACCACTCTACTTGTGTGGAAAACATAGTGCTTGTGAGGAAGAAGAATAGAGAGATAAGAATCTATGTAGACTTCAAAAATCTTAACCAATCTTCTTTGAAAGATAATTATGCTCTTCCCAATATGGATCACTTACTGCAGATTGTAGCCGGAGCTGAAATGATGTCTATGTTGGACGACTTTTTAGGATATAATCAGATAGAAGTTGAGAAAGCAGACCAACATAAAATGACATTTACCACCTTGTGGGGCACTTTTAGTTACTAAAAAATGTCATTTGGACTAATCAATGCCAGAGCTACTTTTCAGAGAGGTATGGACCTTTCCTTCAGTGACATGAAGAATAAAATCATTGGTATGTATTTGGATGATCTTACTGTGTTCTCTAAAAAAAGAACAGATCATATAAGTGACTTAAGGAAAGTATTGCAAATGTGTCGGGAGGATGGGATTTCATTAAATCCCAAGAAGTTAATCTTTTGTGTAACCGAGGGGAAATTGCTAGGTCACATTGTCTCCTAGGAAGGCACAAGAATCGATCTAGAAAGGGTCAGAGCTATTCAGCAATTGAGTTTACCTGTGAATAAAATTGGAGTAAAATATTTTTTTGGTTAGGTTAACTTTCTCAGAAGGTTCATTCCAGATTTTTTGGAAATTACTAAATGTATAGTTGATATGATGAAGGGAAATGTGAATTTCAAGTGGAATGAACTCGATAAGCAAGACTTCAAAAACATAAAGAATGCCATAGCCAATGTTTTGGTGTTATGCCACCCAGATTACAAGAAAGACTTTGTAATCTATTGTTATTCTTCTAAACATACTCTATCAGCCATTCTCATGCACAAAAATGAGGAAGGAGTCTAGGCTCCCATTTCTTTTATGAGCATGCCTCTAAAAAATCATGAGCTGTAATAGTCCCAAACTGAAAAGCATGCTTTCACAGTCGTTAAGGCTTTAAATAATTTTAGATTCTACATCTTACACTCATATTCTCTTGTATATGTACTTGATATCGCAGTGAAGAGCATACTAACTCAACAGGATGTAGGATGCAAGAACAAAGGAGCATGGGTAGCTAAAACTCAAGAATATGATGTAGAGATCAAACCCATGAAGCTGGTAAGAGGCAATGCACTATGCAGGGCAATGGCAGAAAACCAAGCAGGCGAAGACCCAAAAGATACACAATTAGTTTTGGCGGTAAGTATGCAAGACCCCTGGTTTGAAAACATTGTGTATTTCCTTACATATGGTGAATACCCTGAAGGGCTGACTTCTAAGCAAAGAAGAGACCTAAAACTGAAGGCTTCTTAATATGTTATCTGGGAAGATAGGTTGTATTTAAGAGATCAATAGGTGGGACCTTTCTCCGATGTGTTGATACACAACAAGAAGAGAATTTGTTAAAAGTATTTCATGATGAAGCCTGTGGAGGACATTTCTCCTTGTCAGTTATTGCATTCAAGATTCTACGAAAGTGTTATTACTGGCCAGGAATGTTCAGAGATGCTTACCACTGGGTAGCAAAGTGTTAGAAATGAAAAATGTTTACCAGAAAGCCATAGTTAGCAGCATTACCTTTGAGACTGGTGATAATTGAAGGTCCTTTTCAGCAACGGGGTCTCAATTTTATTGGTCCTATAAAACCCACATCCAGCGCAAGTCATACCTACATAATCACTGTGACTGATTACTTCACAAAATGGGTGGAGGCGAAAGCAACCAAGAGGAATACTTCAAAAGTAGTATGTGAGTTCATAAAAGAAAACATTCTGGTAATGTTTGGTGTGCCTATTAAGTTAGTTATGGATAACACAACATACTTTTCTTCTCAAGAGATTACTAAATTTTGTTTCGAGTACGACATCATGGTCAGTCATTCTTCTGACTATTTCCACCAAGGGAATGGTCGAGCCGAATCCAGCAATAAAAACTTGGTGAATATCATGAAGAAGCTTGTAGCAGACAACCAAAGAACCTGGCACAATAAAATCCATGAACCCCTCTGGGAAAATAGAGTGACTCCCAAAAGAGCCATAGGTGTATCCCCTTTTGAACTTGTTTACGGAGTAGAGGACAACCTTCCATTACCACTGGAGATAGAAACCTACAAATTGAGAATGACAGTACAAGACAACATATATGAAAATGATTTAGAGAAGAGGATTCTGTACCTAAACAAACTGGAAGAAGAAAGAGAGAAAATTGTTGACCACATTACACAACATGAGATACAAGTGAAAATTTTGTTTGACAAAAAGAGAAGACCCCAGAAATTTATGATAGGAAACATGGTACTATTGTGGGACAAACATAGGGCACCCAAGGGCATGCAAAGAAGATTTGAAACACTATGGAAAGGACCTTTCAAGATCCATGAGGCATTTGAGAAGAATTCTTTCAAGTTGACATATCCAGATGGTGAAGTGCTACCCCTAACGTATAATGGTCAAGATTTGAAGCTCTATTAGATTTAATTTGAAAATAGGTAACCCCTGTATTGTACCATAGTTACATTTAGTTCCTGATTTTGTTTACCTAGTTAGGTTCCCTTCCTATTTTTCCCTTTCCATGTGTTGCTTTAGTTTTGTTGTGAGCCACCTTTTGTTAAGCTTTGCAAAACCAGAGATTTGAGATTCCTTGCTTGGACATGTGAATGTCCAAGTCCCCAGATAGAGCTAGTTTGTGCCCCACTTTTGGTCCACATACCTTTTAGACAAAAGTGAGTGTTTAATGTATAGTGGTGGTCTTACTAGCTTCTTGTCAGTCCTGAGTCTAAGTCTAGAAATCTTTTCCTTAGGCTAGGGAGCCTTTACCAGATTTTTCCTAGTTGCCTTCTCTTTTGTAAGTCGAAGGGAATCTGTATCTGAGTTCATGTATTCTTTGGGTAGGTTAAGTTCCCAATCTGGTAAAGGTTGTGGTTCAAAGATTTCTAACATCAGTTTTGCACACAATGGAAGTATGTAGCCGTAATTCTTTATTTTTTAGATTCGCGGAGAATCGGGCTCGAGCTTCTCCACTGGAAAAAAAGTATCAAGAGAGGGCATCTTTCACCAATGATTACTAAGTGATACCTCAGCAAGAAGTAAAGTGTTAAAATGGATCCTTTAGGCTTAAGAAGGGCTACTATGTCTGGATTACACCTCTACAAGCCAAAGGGAATGATTCAATAGAAAGAAATTATAGAAATAAGCCAAAGGCGAAAAAAATGAAAATGGCTCTTCCCCTACTCCTATAGGCAGGTTTTGACCCACAAGGTATGTTTTCCACCAAACCATTTAAATAAAGTGATTTCGAGGAAGAACCTATCTCATAAAGTATCTGAGATATAAAGAAGGCAGATGAAATTGACACATGCCTTTTTGGCATCCTGATAGACTAAATTTTTCCTTGGTGGACTTGTAAATTGAGAGCACTCCAAAAGCACTTCTCCGCCAAAGGAGAAGTGGAAAAGTGATTTTCCCCTACCCCAGAAAAGTTACCTTTGTGGTTATAAAAGTGAAAAGACATTTTCTTAACAGCTCATAAAATCAAGGTAATTAATTCAAATAAAGCCATTTTACTTCATAATAGGATTTTTCATTAATGTTGGGGTCTTTTAATTCATGTGGTGTGGGAAGTTAGCCATTAACGGTAAAAATTCAAAAGTTATAAAATCAGTTGAAAGTTGTGAACGAGAACCACCATTTGTTCGCCAAATTGCTTTGAATTTGAAGTCTCATATTTTAGCTATTCCTTACTCCCACATCCCTAAGAGATACTTCCAATTTCCAAATATGAATCATCAGAAACATGGCTTCCAGATTCATGGGATTTGATGGGATGAATGACATTACTTCTTAATGGTATAATATTTTAGATACATCTCTAAAGTTCTTTGACATGCAGGACTTCTAGAAGAGATTTAAAGTGGACTAGATACATCCTATTATAGAGAATTTCAAAGAGAGTGGATAAGTTGAGGCTGCTAGTTTTCCCATGGCTATTCAAGCCCCAGAATTAATTCAGGAATGCTTCACTCGATAAAACCTAGATACAAGCAAATTCTCTTTCCCAATGATATGGTGTTGTTATCTATTGATAGGGAATCTGTCCAGAACTCGCTTCGCATCCCAGAGCAAGCTGAGTATTGAAAAATGACATAGAGTCAAGCGGTGATTGAGTATATTGCTAAAAGGTCAGTCTTGAAGAAAGAGATAATGAAAGCATGGTTTCAAGAACCCAAGAGCGCCAAAGGGAAGCTGCCGAAGACATTATATGACACTAATCTGAAGCCAGAGATTGTTGACATTCTGGTGTTACTCCACAGGATCGGAGGTGAGAGTGAGGAACTCAATTTTTTCAGCCATCACTTCTTCCTGGTTCAAGTAATCTATTCCCAGCATCACTTCTTAGATTGGGCACTTATGGTAACTAAGAATCTCTCGGAGGCCCCAGATAGAGCTAAATGCTAGAATGAATTTTACTTGTCTTCAGTCCTCTTATACATTCTGGCTACACTCCAAATTTTTCCAGGTCTTTCCAGATTAGAGGAATTCCCTGATGATGTCAAGAGTTATCAATTTTTCCCCTCTTTGTAATTACAAAATAGTTATGCTGAGTACCTTCAGGTTAATGATGCATTCACAATGAGATTGTGTAGGGAGTTATAAGGCTATCTAGAAAGGAGATTCTCCCCCAAAGCCATGGCTTTCATCAGCCAATTTGGATATTATTTCATTCAATTTAGAGGTTTCTCATATCTTCCTCTTGCGGGTTTTGATGATTTCCCTTTGAAGCTACCCAGGTATCCTACTGATATGATCATGCTGATCGAAGTAATGAGGCAAGCTCTCTGAGTGAACTTACTCTGCGCTGAGGCTAAGAAGAAGGGATATGATTTCCCCATGACCATCGGAGCTGACAGCTGTGTATCCCGGTCAGAGGCAAAGAATGTTCTTAGACATTCTCAAAGAAGTTTTCTTTGGAAACCTATGATGTCTTGAGACCACAATATGATCTAGTGAACTATGCCAGGGATGTATTGCAAATGAGTTGTTTAATTCATCATGTTCATGATATAGAAGACTACTGGGAAAATTGTAAGGATGAGTTGGAAAGAAGAGAGAGATTCTACACCCGGTTAACTATTGAACAAATCAAAAGGTTCAATGTTAACATTGCAGTAGAGGGGATAGAAGACGATGGCAATCATGTGTATGATGATACATATCTAGAGGAGATAAAGCTCACCCCTGTCAATTCTGAACCCATGCTAGACCAAGCCATTAGAAATTTTCTGACTCTAATGGGGGTATCTACAAAAGAACAGAACAATGGGTCGAATGGACCGCATGCCGAAGGAAGAGATCAGAAAGGAAGCTGCCTACTCAGTGAACTCTGGCAAAGGACACTGCTAGTACTACGACCACTTCATCGGTAACAATTCCAACGGTTGCCAAAGGATCAACCCAGCCGGTGGGAGGAGGTGATGAACCTCCTAAGAAAATAATCACATTGGAGAAGACTTGTGGAGAAGGTCCACTCCCAAATATTAGGACAACAAAGGAGCTCACCAAAGATGTAGAACCAGAGTAGTCGGTTAAAGTAGTCATAGTAGATGTACCAGTTGACACCCCTACCCAGGATTCTCCCAGGAGAGGGTCACCTGTCATAGTGGAAGTAGGCAAAGATATTCCTTCAACCACATAATCAGAAGGAGAAGCCAGAAAGAATTAGAAGGTCACTTTAGCAGCCAAGTTGGTGTCCTCTTCTCCTACTTCAGTAAATCCATTTTCTTCAAGACAAAAGGCTACACCTCTAGTCATCAGGAATTATTCATTGAGGAGTTGGTTTCTGCCAAAAAAGTTACTAGTGCAGAGTCATGGATAGAACATACTATGGAAAGAAAGAGAAAGAGGGTGAAGGAAGGGACTGCTAGAAAAGAAACTCTATCATGAGCTATTCAGCCCAAGGCCACCATGAAAAAATAGAAGAAGGTGAAGATAATGTCTACCCTGAGTCGTGATCCAAAGACTGGGCAATTCACCATGGAAGTGGCCAAACCAATTAAGGAAGGTAGATTCAAGGACATGATTGCTTCAGACTTTCAACTGCAGTCATTTGACATGGGGTTGGCCCATCATGGTACCAAGGTGGATTGGTGGAAATCTACCAATGTAGTGATAGAAGCAGAGCTTGAGGAGCTCAAGACTGCCAAAGTTTAACTTAGGGCAGAAGTGAATGAGCTGACCAACTTCATTAGGAAGCTCCTCACTCTGATTGCAAGTGTTCCTAGCACCCAAACCACCTTTCACCCCAGTGCTACAGAGAACCAAGCCATTCTGGCTAAGTTGCAAGGAGAATGACATTATGGGAAGATTGGTAAATGGTAGATTGAGAGGCTCGAGTTTGAGGGACTAGCAGTGGTTGAGAAACTAGGTAACACTCTTCTAAGGTTGGAGGTAGAGAGAAATAACATTGCTATGAACCTATAGACTCTCACGTTGGGGAGGGTGAAATGTCAGGAATGTATATTTATGTTGCATATGGTAGTAAAGATGAAGACTAAAGAGGCTCTAAAAGCTAAGATTTCACAAAAAGGAGATGAGCCCTTGATTGAATGGTTTCAGAGCCTAGAGTTTAAGATTGAAATCATCATCTAGGCCGAAGCAAGATTGCAATAGACAAACGTCAAGGTCAAAGAAGACCAGAGAAAATATTTCAAGATCCTCTTAGGGCTTCATACAGAATCATAGACCAGTGGTCAGGGAAAATCAATAATCTGAGTAGCCAATATGTAGAATTCATTTTCCGGTTATTTGCATAAACTGATAGAAGATTCTGCCTGTCACCTAGACAAAATACTAGAACTCCAGCAATTGAGTGGATGCATTTTCAAAGCAACAAAAAAACTAAAAGATCAGACTGATGCCATTAAGGTTCTCACCGAGAAACATTCTAGGTGGCTCATTCAATACACTAACGTCCACGTCAATAGACATGAAGAACTTATTTGGGTCATTACAGTTGTTACAACCTATAGGGATAAATTAGACAAGGGGAAGGGAACTGAAGCTTAAATAGATTCCCCCTTGTGCTATTTTTGATACTTTGCAACCGATAAATCTTTCAGTTACCATTTCTAGTTGGGGAAGCTGAAACATTTTGGTTCTCCCCCTTTCTTGTAATGGCCCAATCTAGGGCTCTATATGTACTATTTCCAAAATCAATAAAAAGGTTGGCTAAATTTTTGTGTGAAAGATAGCATTTTGCTGAGTCAAATTTTTATGTCTGAATGCCACTGTTTTATCTGCTCCATTTGCATTGCATTTATCTTTCTATTGAATTTGGATGTTTCTTTGAAGTTGGACTTATAATCTATGTTTGAACCAGAGCTTTGTATCACGATTTGATACAATTAGCAAAAGGGGAAACTCGTTGTTATCTCAAATTTGGGAAACATTCTCATGATATAGATTGATTCATTGTTGTTTCATCATTAGTTTTTAGTCTTGCATCTACATTTTCAGTAGAAGTTCATGCATTACCAATTTTGGGAGTTAATCTAATTGATGAAATCTCAGGGTAGGCTAGATTTATAGTGGAATTCGTCTTGCCTGAGCTATTTCCTGCCTAGGATTAGCTTGGTTTCCCTCTTCTGTTCTCAGGTTAAGAACATACCCCTGTTAAGATTAGGAAAGAGCAAGATTAACTAAAAATCATTCATATAAGGGAGCTGTACCTTTAAATTCAGAGGGAAATTGGTTCTTTTAATAACAATTTTCCAACTGTTATATTCGGTTGTTCTTAAGTATTTTGGGTATTTTAGAGTTAAATTGAAAAGAACAATCTATTTACCAACATACTAATTATGAATATGTGGGATACATAGTTGATACTATTCATGCTGAATTGGTGGAGATACAGTTAGATGCCCCAGTACCTACCTTCAAGCATTATTCTCATCTGATGTATATGATTTTATATTATAACATGACATATATGGATAAAGAGCTTGAATTGTTTGTTTTAGAGTATGGTGTTGATGCACTGATCCAAAGATGGACTTAGGTATGGGATAGTTCATCCATCAAATCATCATTTGTATGCTCTTGCAATTTGATTGTGGATCCAACTTTTAATTTATTGGGAACAAATAGGCATAGACTTCCATTTGAAATCAGAAAAGTTTTGAGACTGTGGGATTATGTTCCAAACTGGCCTATCTCTAACAATTGGGCTGACTTTTTCTTCTTCTATTACATTACTATCATCAGAGTATATGGTTGTACACAACCACCTAACACTGTCCCCAAGTTTTTTCCTCTTAGGGTTGCATTTTTAGAATTTATTTGGCAAATCACTTGGGTTGATAAGGAATTTTTAGAGGGACATAAGAAGGGCACTTTTATCCCTAGATTATGAGTAGGTTTTGACTTGTCCATTGGGAAAAGGGTTTTTTATTTGATAAATGACTTCTTGAAGCAATACAAAATGTCTACAGGAGTTCCCAGGTTTTGTGATCCAAAACAATTTATACAAACAACCTTGAGAAGAATGAATCCTTGGAAAAATATTAGAGATCATGAGCCACTGGATGATGAAGATGTTGTAAGGAATAAGTTAAATAAGCAAGAAGTCTAGGAAAGGAGAAGGATATGGAATGACCTCCTTAGGGCAGAAGCTGAATGGAAAGAGTCAGACAATTCTTTCTCTAGTTTTTTCCCCGATCTCCCATACTTACAAAGGATAGAGGAAATGCTTAAGTCCTATGATACTCTAATGGCACAGGTACCATAGTTTAGTGTTGAGGATGCACAATCTCAAGGGTCCCCAATTCTTGTTGCATTGCATAACCAAGAACATCAAGAACAACATGAAGAAGAGCATCAGGAAGAAGAAGAGGCCAGTGAGGAAGCCACCTTGGCTAGAGAACTACCCAGGAAGAAACAAAAGAAAGAGAACAAGATGGTGCAAGACAAGAAAATTATGGCCAAGGCCATGATTATTGAACATGGTAAATATTTTAGAAGGTTGAAAAGACAATTGTAGAAGGAGCCTCAAGCTGAAGGCCAAGGGGATAACCAAATGGTTTTATTTGAAAAGGATGATGAGAGGGTCATGATAGCTAATGAATTCATGAAAGATGATGAATTCATAAAGTCTGAAGAGTTCAAGACTTTTTAATTAAGCTAAAACAAAAAGACCTGAGGAAAGGATTGACTACAGATGAAGAAAATGAAGATAAAAATGAAGAAATTGTAAAAGAACTCCAGGATTATGATCCTGAGAGTGAACTAATCATTGTGGAACAAGCCAGGTTGTTGGTACAAAATAGTGGAACAATGTTGATTCCTAGTTGGGACTTATAGTCCACATTTATCATTGACCAGATCAGGAGGCATGAGGATCCCCTATTGAAAATAGAGTTTGAGATGGATGAAGTGTTGAAAGGATCAGGATTTGATCCTAAATCCAAGACTCTAGCTATATGGTCATTGGCCCCTACCACACAAAAGCCTCTGGTCATGACTATCAGAGAGGAAAAGAGGGCAGAGAGAATGATATGGAATTTGTAAATTACTACAGATACTAAGATAGCTCAGTTAATGACACAAGTCTCATTCATGAACTGGAAAAGGTTGATGACCTGTCCAAGAGGTATGAAACAACTTTTGGCCAAATGATGGCCTTAACAAAAAAGCATGAAGAGGTGGTGGTTCAAAACCACACATTGGAAGAAGATATTGATAAATTGAAAGAGGAATTAGTGGAGAGTAAAAGAGAAAAGACTCCAATTCCTTAAGAAGTGTCAAAGATTGAAATAGATGCTGCCACAGAGGCAAAAGAGGATTTAGCAATGGCAGAAGGCCATTCCGAAGAAATGTCACAAGGACAGAGCATAAATGTCATGTCCATCATATTGCCAATACTTCAACATAAAATTGATGTTCTAAAGCAGAAGAATGACATAGTGTATACACTATATGGCTCATTGCAAGAAGCCTGGCAGGTAGGTGTTGAAGCCATGACATTCTTGGAACCTATCTTTAAAACTTGGTCAGGAAGAGACAAGTGGATGGACAAATTGAAGACAACTATGTTATATAGTGATGATTTTCTTGAAAAGGTCAAAGATACAATAGAAATGATCAATGAGGTGAATAACACATATCGTTTCTTTAATGGGAAAGCTGACTTGATAAGCGGTTAATTACAACTATTTGGTGACCAGTGCCCTCACTTGATCCAAAAAATATATGATGAAGCTGGCATTCTAAAGTAGATTTCAGATTGGATAAATGGATTTTATGGGATATTTGCAGATGAGGAGATGAAATAGTTCCTAGAAAAATATGCAAATGCTTAATACTGCAATGAACTTATTGACAACCTATTCAAGGGTTAGAGAGACATGGAAAAATTTGTTTCAGATGCCAAATCAACTGTTGATGCCAGGTAGACCGAGGCTCTTGCCAAATTGGAATAGGTGAAGAGTTTTGATTGGCCCACCACCAAAGAGGTAAAAAGGTGGGAGGAAAAGCTAAAAGGATAAAGAGGACACTGTCAAACTGCATCAACAAACCTTCTTCAGACTCTGCCAAATTTTTCCACCTGTGTTTGGTTGCATTTTTGTCAACTGCAATTTGTTGTTAAAAAAGATTTTGTAAATATTTCCTAGTAAGTCTGTAGCTTTTTGCATCCTTAGTTATAAAAGGATTCTAAGACTACTGGGAAAGGGATAGCCATTTTTCATGGGGATGTATAAGTTTAATACAAAAAATCTGGTTTAAAACTTATAAGTGTCTTTTGGGTTTTGAAAATACTGTTGACTATAATAGCAATTTTGATCATGAATACAAATGAAATCCATCAATAGTTTTTTGAAACATATGATTAGAATTTTGTCTTCATTGTGTTTTTATGAATTTTATGTAAATTGAATGTTTGAGGAATGTTCAATTTATGCATCTGTTAGGCAGATTTTGAAATAATTTTAGGGTTCTTTCAAGGAAAGATTAAAATTGCCTTAGGAGTATTTTCAGTGGGATTGAAATTTTATAATGAATTTGATGAATTTATTTGTAATATGTGTGAGGATAGATATATAAGGTATGTCTATGCTTATGTCAAATTATATGGATGTATTAAATTTATGTTTATGACTAAGAGGGTTAAAATTATGCAACAGTGACTCCATGCCCTAGGACTAAGCACTGGTCTATCCTCCATTGAATTAAGTGACTATCACTATTAAAATTGGTTTTTACTCATGGTTTGGTGTGTTTTCAAATAAAATTTACAGTGATTAACTCCTGTAATTCCATTTATATTCAACTGGAATAATTTATTGATTTCATTATCCAGAGTTAAAAGGGTAATCCCGCTTGAGTTAATGGAGCTCAAAGTGTAGGAGGTTTTAAAACCTTGTTTCTTTCATTCTATATCTTGCATGGTCAATGTCTGGGGTAGATAGAGCAAGCTCTCTAAGAATATTTTCATATCAGCAAGAAAAAGAACTAACCTAAACCTCTTGCAACATTTAACCATCGGTTCCAATGAACCTTGAAGCGGTGCACAAGCCCATTCATCCCATCCATGGACATGACCATCCAGACATATCTTAATGCCATTGACCCTTTTTTTTCCACTCTCGTTTGGAGAACCACTACCGCAAATGACTGGGATACTCTAGCAAAGGTTTACAACCTGGCTTTGGAGTTATCCCGTAGTTTGAGCAAAGCTTCTAGCGGGATTGGGCATAGCACACCTTTCAACAAGATACCTGGCAGAACTTCTTATTCCAGGGGATACAACCCCAATCAGGTAATGGGTTCCCTAGTGATGGCCATGAACCCACCACCACCGATAGACTAGCAAGCCCGATACATATACCCATTGCAAACCTAGATAATACCAGGTCTATAATTTGTCCCCTGGAACCAGCCACAGCAAATGCAATAACCATTGACACAACCCTCTAGAGTTCCCTTCTTCTAGTCACCCGGAGCTGGAGGATTGCATTCCTTGACTTCGAGAGTTGTTGCCTCTTTCCCTGGGAACCAACCAAAACAACCATCACACTATGACATGAACACCTAGCTGTCTACCAAGGTTGAATCCCTCTGGTGATTGGTGTCCTCCCTGACCGTGGACATGGGATAGTTGATGGTGGGGCCTTCCATGCCCCACAACCCCAATTCCCAGATAGGGAATATCTTCTCCGGTAAATGAAATACCAATGTCGGAGGAAGGAAATATCACAACGGGCCTCGGCCCAATCAACAATAATGGAACAATAATGCAAACATCAGAGTTCCTCCTCCAAACCAAAACACCACTCAGGGTGGTGTTGGACCCAGTCATTTTGCACAACTTGCAGAATTCCACCCCTTGACCAACTGGTGTAGATTGCATGACACCAACTCTGATTCTGAGGTGAATTGTGCCACACTAGATAAGGTCATCATGATCTCTTATTTGGACACACAGTCGCTTGTCCATCCTACTCCCCTGGAAACATCAACGCAAGAGCCTACTCACAGTGCCTTCACCTGTAAGACCATCTTCTTTGGGATAGACAAGGAAGATGAAGAAGAGCCTGAATTGCATGGGTTCTTTGATGAATCTATCCTGGCCTTTGAGGCCAATGCATTCACCAACCCATGGAATCTATACAACACTCAGAGTCAGGCTAGTAAAGGGCCAGTCTATATGTAAACACCTCCCAAAGATACCCCTCCCTGGGATAATACAACTGATCGCTCCTTCCCACCGAAAGGGCCTGGCTCTAACCAAGCTAAGGACCCAGCCGAGGGAAGCCAACTTTACCTAGGGGGGAGGTTTGACATCACTAAGGCATTAGAAGGAACCACCACCTCCATGACCTTGATGGAGGTTTTGTTGAATTGTCCCAAGCAGATGAATTCTCTTATGAAGCTCTTGGGAAACCTGGAAGCTGTCAGTTGCCCACCAAAGACTGTAACTTTTGATGATGCTAATGCGGCTATCTTCTAGGGAAACATAGAGGATCCTCCCTACCTTCTAGGCTTAAACATACAAGGGAAGAACCTACACAATTTCTTGGTAGACTCCAGAGCTTCGGGTAACATCATGCCTTTATCCATATGCCAGAAGCTCAGAATCTTTTCCACTCCATCAAAAGGTGCAGTAGTCCAGCTAGACAAAACTACTGTAGAAATGGTAGGTGAGCTAAAGAACATCTAGATTGAGCTCATCCAAGACCCCCGAATAATAAATGTCCAAGTGGTTGACATCCCTGAGACTTATGGGATGTTGCTAAGTTGGAATTGGTATAAGGCCCTTAATTGGTATTTCTCCACTGACTTCTCCCACTTGTGGCTCCCCTAGGAGGGGTAGTCTAACCAAATACAGGTAGAAAGTGAACCCAGGATGAAGCACCCCCTCACCAAATTTAGGAGGGTAAATGAAGTGCTCTTCTCTGATACTTCCCTCGGGGTGTATCGACCCCTCAAAATCCTAACATTTGATTTCACTCCCTGGGAGGATCCCATAGTTTCTTAGAGAATTCAGGATCTAGATGAAAAACTGAGGGGTGAGGTTAACTTACAAGGTAACATGACAACTCATGTTACACTCTTGTTCAACACTTGGTGCTGGGTACATTATCAGAAACATTTTGAGTTAGAGTGTGAGCCTTGCATCACCGCTATTACCTTCCATATCAATGCCCTCTAAGAGAAAGGACACAAAATAGATTTACCTGGACCCAATAATCATTCTGGTGGTACAACCAAGGTGCCGCCTACCCAAGAATCCCAACCAAAGCCTTCTTGAGAGATAAACCTCACCCAGGTGCCATCAGAGCTGGAGGAAACTCCTCCCAACCCTCCCAAAATCAATCCAAATGCCACTTGGCCTTCCGAGCCCAAGAAAATGAATGATGACTTATGGACCCTAAATTTTGATGGGTCCCGGTCTAAACAAGGCTATGGGGCTAGAGTGGAACTGATCAACTAGTGGGGGAAATCCTTCCTTGTGTCTTACATACTACATTTCAAATGCACAAATAGTGTCACAAAGTATGAGGCACTGGTCCTTGGACTCCTATTCACACTAAGAAAGGGAATCACTCACCTCTAGGAAATGGGTGATTCAGAGTTGATCATTAAGCAAGTCCAGAGCCAATACAATTGTCACGAAAAAAGGCTGGATGCATATCACAACTGGGCATGGAGCCTCATTGAAGATTTTGATTCCTTCGACATTGAACTCATTCCCCAAAAATGCAACTACGTTCTGGATGCCCTTATCATATCTACCTGCACTATTGGGCCAATGGCTGGCTCATGGCTCCGGAAGTTCTCTATTGAGATGGTTCCCACCCCATCCATTCTAGACAATACCACCCAATTTCAAGTCTTTGAGGATGATTATAATATCCTGGCCTTCATAGCCAACATTGGCATCTTTGAGGATCAGATAGTGGAAGAAAGAGATCATGACAATATCGGACAGGGTGAAGAAGACAATGGGATCATAGATTTACCAACCAACACCATCCCTAAGGGGATGGTAGCATTAGAATATATCTTTGACTTGGATCCTTAGGTCTGGAAGAAGATATCTTCCTCCTCTGAGGGAGGAAAATTTGATAAAGTCAACATCGGCAAGGCTGGTGAAGAAAAATTGGTACACATTGGCACCTCCTACTCCCAGAGGAGAAGGTGAAGATTCTCGCGGTTCTCTGAGAATACATTGACGTAATTACATGGGGGTATGAGGATCTAAAGACCTATATTACATCCATCATGACTCATACTATCCCACTAAAACAAGATGCTAATCCCTTCCGACAAAACCAAAGACCGGTAAACCCACTAATAGAACCTCTAATTCATCAAGATTCTCAAAAGCTGCTATCAGCCCGAATTATCTTTCCTATCTGGCACACAACTTAGGTTGCCAACCTTGTCCTTGTGTGAAATAAAAGTGAGGATATCTACCTTCACGTGGATGAGGTGTTACAAATCATGAATGGATCCCTAATGTTTTCCTTCCTAGATGGGTACTCCGAGTATAACCAGGTCATGGTTAAGTATGAAGATAGAGACAAAACAATGTTCACCACCAAATGGGGAACATTTGCATACCAGAGGATGCCCTTTGGCCTTATTAAAATAGGGGAAACATTTCAAAAGGCTATGGACATCACGTTCAAAGGCCTAATTAATAGATGCATAATCATCTACATGGATGATTTGACCGTCTTTTCTCAGGATAGGCATGATCACTCCGCCCACCTCACCCAAATTTGTGAGAGATGTCGCTGGTATGGAATTTTCCTCAACCCTAAGAAATGTATATTTTGGGTCACCAAAGGGAAGCTGCTCAGGCATATCATCTTTGAGAAGGGTATATCCATCAATCCTGAGAGAGAGTTGAAGCATTGCTGAATCTACAAATGCCCGATAGCAAGAACGAAATGGGGTCTTTCTTTGGAAAGATAAACTTTGTCCGGTGATTCATCACTGGATTTTCTGAGATAATTAAGCCAATCAATGAAATGATGAAGAAAGACACAAATATTGAGTGGAGCCCTGAAGAAAAGAGAGCATTCACCCAGATCAAACAAACGATTGTGGAGGCACCAATTCTGGCAAGTTTGGACTATTCCCTCTCATTCCACATATACTCCTTTGCTTCACCGCATTCTACCATGACAGTCTTGACCCAGAAGGTCAAAGGGGAAGAACAAACAATAGCTTTTATGAGCTCCCCTTTTAAAAATGTTGAAGTTTGATATTTGTCTTTGGAAAAGAAGGCCTTTGCTCTCATCCGCGCTGTGAAGAAATTTTGGCATTACATTCTCTGGAGCAAAGTGCACGCTATCATCCCAGACCAGGTAGTTAAGTATCTGATCCTACAGAGAAAACTGGGTGAAGGATGAGGGAAATAGATGGCCATCCTCCAAGAATATGATTTGTAAATATAACCCATGAAGATAGTCTAAGGCCAGGGACTATGTAGAGCAATGGCGGAAGGGACTCCAAACATTGAATGCCAAACTTACATAGTGGAGTCTACCACCCAAGATCCATGGTATACCAATTTGGTGTAGTTAGTGCTCAAAAATAGACGCCCGAAGTGGCTTCCCCCAAAAAATGTCGTGCCCTGTGATTAAAAAGCGCACACTTCATTATAAAAAATAGAACGCTTTTTTGGAGGAACTATGAAGGGATGTACCTCCGATGCATAGATAGGGACCAAGCTGCTAAAAAAATTGAAGAATTCCATAGCTAGTTCAGGACCGGGCATGGCGCAATGAATGCCACTGCCCATCAGATTCTCCAGGTCAGATACTATTGGCCTTGTAGCTTTAAGGATGTCTACACTAACATTACAAGATGCCACACTTACCAAAAAATGACACACCGTGAGTGGAACCCGACCATGCCTTTGAATCTGGTGTTTGAAGTTAGACCCTTCACCCAATGGGAATTTGATTTTATTGGAGAAATCAACCCTAACTCATCTGCCAGCCACTTGTACATTCTAACTGCTACCGATTATTGCACCTAGTGTTCTGAAGCGATTCCTTGAAAAAACAACACAGTAGATATAGTTAGTAAATTCCTGGAAGAAAACATTGTCACCCATTTGAAAATGCCTTTCACTATAGTTTGTGATAACAGTCTGACATTTTCTTTGGTACAATTACTTGAATGGACCTATGAGAGGAAGATCACCTTGAATTTCTCCAACAACTAATACCCCCAGGACAATGGTGTGGCTGAATCTACTAATAAAAAATTGTTGGAGGTGATCAAACATTTGTTAGAACAGAGCCCCCAAGACTAGCACCAAAAGCTTAGGTTCGCCCTCTAGGTGGATCATATCATAATAAAGGCAGCCATGGGGACTTCCCAATTTCACCTAGTTTATGGCCAGAATCCAGTATTCCCTATCAACTTACAGATCCTGGTACTACAATTCATGTAGGATTTCGACAACTGGGATAATATTGTGGAGGTTAGGCTTCTAAACTTGGTGAGAATGGAGGAAAAAATAGATGTAGCCCTTGAACACTTTGTGCATCACCAAGCAATATTTAAAGGATGGTTTGACTAAAGGGCCCAGTATAAGGCCTTTCAGATTTTGGACCTGGACCTTCTGTGGGACAAGGCCCGGGAAAAGAAGGGAAAGCACACTAAGTTTCAATAGCTCTAGCTTGGACCATAACTAATATCTGAGATCTGTGGGGAAAATACTTATCACCTCAGTACTATGACCAGAGAAGCTGTCCCATTTCCTATCAGTGGACAATTCCTCAAGAACTATTTTAAGTAAGGTGGGTGGTAAGTTTTCCCAAAGTTGTATTTTATGTAAAGTTCCTGCTTGTAACTATCTTTCCCGGTGTTCCTTTGGAATACCTTGTAAATAGGTTTTGGTCATCCTTTGGGACCACCATTTTTCTTTGGTTTTGTTTTTCGGCTTTCTTTTTGCTTCTTGATTTTCCATGTTTCTAGCCTGTTTCCCTCTTCTTGTAGACAAGTATGCTTTGCATAACATCTAGTCCTTAGAATGGTACCTTATCCATTCTGGTGAATTCAGAATCTATTGTTAGCATGGTGGAATTGGTCCACACTCCAAAGTTATTTTGTAAGTATGGTAAAAGGTTATGGGTAATCTTCATCAGATTCATATATTGAACTCTGGACATTAGTTAACAGAAAATATAAGAGGAAAGTAATCAGACACCTTGAGGACAGATCGGTTGCACTTGTTGTTGACCAAGTCTGAAGATTTTTAAAATATCCTAGGTCCAAAATGTTCTCTCCTATTCAAAAATTTAAAAATGGATGGTAAGGTGAAAGAATTACCGCCATTAAAATTAGCTAAGCATAAAGTTCATGGTGAAAGGAGTACCGCCTTCCCATCTAGAAAAGAAAAAGAAATAAAAGAACTAAAGAATAGAGAAACCTGGTATCTGGGGGAACGTGCAAGATGTGACAATTTTGGTTTGATGTACTGAGTGCCTCCTCTCTACTTCTCCCAGAATTAATCAGCTTGATTTTCTTTCAAAGAACACACTCCACAATTGATGAATTACCAAAATATTGGATCAATGATGAGTCAAATTTTCTCAAATACCTCACGCCTTGCAAGCAGAATGCTCCAGGTGAGTCTCCATTTGAAGTTATCGAATGTGCTATGGAATTCATCTCAGTGAGTCTCCATTTGTTATGCCCTGCATACCCGTCCTTACATTTTGTGGGAAAAATGTTGGATCCCTCTTTTTTCTGCTTTTTGCTTTTCCTTGGTTTCCCTTTTGTTTCCTTTCGTTTCCCTCTGGGCTTTGCTTCCGTGAGGGTTGGTTTTCTTTTGCTTTTGGTTTTCTTTCCTCTCAGACTTGGTCCCAAAGTGTGTTTGTCTTTTGATTCGGTCGGACCTCGGACTCCAAAATTCTCTATCATCACGTCTTCTTTTATTAGAAGATGTGGTTGCATGGAATTCCTAGGCCCGGAGTCCAGAGGTTTTCCTTTTTCAGGGTTTGTGGAGGAAAGAAACATGTATTTTTACCCTTGTGGTATAAATAGGATTTACCAATCATTTTTACACTTACCGTGATCAAAACACTTAGAGAAATTAAATCAATTCAAATGTGATTAAGGCAATCAAACAAAATTTAAGTTCGAGTTGCTCTTTGTGATTAACAGTGGATTAGCAGTAATTCACAGTGGTGCGTTAGCAGTTGTTCAAAGCTTCCTAGTTTGCAAGGTGCCTCTCATGCACCTCCCATGCTCTTCCTCCCATTTTTTTCTATGTTTTCAGGTAGGCCTTTCTGGTTCTTTTCCTTCATTTTTTCTGGTTTGCTTTTTGTTTCATTTTGTTGGTTTTTTGTTCCCATACTATTTGTTTCCATTTCTGGTTTTTCTCTTCGTCACCTCCTGTTGGTGGGATGGCTCTGCCAGAGGGTTGTCTGCCCTTTGTGTAGTTCTAAGTTAGTGTAAATGTTTGTATATACCCTTGTACATTCTATAATTACATGTAAATAGCTATGTGTAGGTTTCTTTTGGTTGGCCTATGAGTTGTGCTTTGACCCTCGATGAATTTGTATATTCTGTGTATATCCTTCCTAGTTTTGCGTCGAGCTCACCGCACCATCTCATGTTTAGCCAAATTGTTGAGCTCATTAGAGAGGTATTCACTACAGTTCAAACTCAGCACCTAGCCTGTTCAATCCATGGTAGTTTTCTCTCTCCTTTGTCATTTGTGTCTTAATGGTAGGTTAAATTTCCCACATGCGAGCATTTAAAACCAGCACAAGTGGCATTTATCTCTCGCCTGTTCGGACAATAGTTGACATTGATGCCATTACTCCCATTACTTCATGACCATGTGATGCTCCTATGTCAGCCTAATACATCTCATTTCTGGTCATGTCATGTAACGGTTAATTTTCTGGACTTTGGGTCCCAAGTCTTCCCTTGGTCTTTATTCCACTTCATTGCATGAGCTAAAATCTATGGAAGCCCTAAGCATGGATCAAATTCCTAAGCTATTTTATTAGATATATCTTTCTCCTGGTTTGATGTACACTAACACCATTTTTAGGACAAATGCAAGGCGGTGGTGGAGTCTCCAGAACCTGAAATTATATTATGTTTTGTTTTATCGATACTGATAATCGTCCTATCTTGCAGGTTGCCAGAATATCCCGCATCAATCATGTCTGAGGCATAAACATCTTCCCCACCCAGGAGTCCTAAATTCCCCACTACCACTACAACCAGGGTAGATATTAGGATGAAGGCCAAGAAATCCTTAGAGAAACTCCTGTTAACAATGAAGTATCTGAAGGGAGACATCATTATGGGATCAAAGGTCGATTCCAAGCTTCAATTGATTACCGACACAAGTGTCAGGATGTGGGCCAAAATGTAGGCCTTAGTAAAGATAATGTTCATTTAGCATACAATAGGAGATCCATTAGCACTCAATATGGCCACCTTCAGAATTCTTAAGGCTTCCTACTTCCCCTACTTTGTGCAAGCTCTGGAGCTCATTCTCACCCTAGTGGGACACTGCAACACAGCTGTCTGGGTTGTAATGCTCATCACCCTAGTTCTGATAGGATACCTAATGCCTATGGTGTCTCTAGATGCTGCTACTTTTGCTTTAGGGCTGGGATCCCTCAATTTGATGATGCAGCCATTATCACCCAGTCTCTAGCTTTGGAGGATTTCATAAGCTTTTGTACATCGCCTGGTAGTATCTCAATGTCAATTGGCTTAAGGTGCCAAGGAAAGATTTCAAAAAGATGAAACTGGAGATCCCTCGCACAAAATTTAAGGAGAGCATACAGATGGAGATCATCACTTTATGTAGGATCTTTGGAGAACCCCATGCCTAGGAATTCTCGACATGGATGTACTATTTCTTGTTCGGCATCGCCTCCAGTGGGAAAAATTTTGATTGGGCCACCATCATTGCCAATCACATGGATTCTCAGCTTGTCAAGGTCACCTGGTCCCCCAAATTTTACATGACCTCTTACGTCTTATGGGCAGTGGTGCAACAACACCCCATCACCTGGGGATTACTTACAGTGGGCAAGCTCAGGACTGGCCAAGACCAGAATGCTCAGTGGGATTATTTCCCACAAATCCCATGGGAGGCCAATTTCCTTAGCTTCTACAAAGTAAATGATGCTTTCATTTACTACAACATTATTATGCCCACTCAGGATGCCAGATATCAGTTATCAAAGGAAGCAATGAACTTGGTCAGCACTTATGGCCACTATTACATTCAATTTCAACATCACACGTACATTCGGGTGACTGGCTTCTCTGGGAAACCCTACTTATTACCCAAACATTGTGGGGATAAGATAATTCATTTGGAGTACTGCAGATAGATTATGGAGCTACATGCCTTATTTTCATTAAAGAAGGTCACCAACATTGTGTTCCAAATCATTTCTAGGAACTATTCCTGCAGCCTTGCAGCAGCAAAGGAGCCCCATAGTGAACTTAAGAGTTTACGGCTATCATAATTCTATTTGGAGCAACGACACTTCCCTAGGTAGCAGAACCCCATGAGTTTCACTTAGAGGCTTTTTGGGAAGATTTCCAGGGCAATTTTGAAGTTGAGAACTGACATTTTGTCCGAATGACATAAGGGATGATGAAGTGGCTGAAGCTTCAAAAGTTCCCTAATGAATATTCAGATACCGTGTGGACAGAGGAACCACAATATAAGGCCCAAGGAGTAGATAAGATGGCTCTCCCTCTGTTGGATTGGGACACCCCAGAAGGGCCAATAATTGATAATCTCACCTACAATATAATTGAACGCAGCCATACGTATTTTCAGAAGGTGTGTCCAAAAAGCACATGAAAATTTGCCCCATTTTTGCGGGGATCAACTTCTGGGGCCAGGACCTCCTCGCAAGGAGAGGATAGAGGAAAGGGAAAAGTTGGGACTCTACCCTAGGTCCCATCCTCCATTTCCATTGTAGAACAATTAGAGCTTCAAATGGTAGCGTCCCATCAAATGAAAGAGAAATTGATCACCCGGCTGACCACCCTAGTTATTATGGTCGGACCTGCCCGCCCTTCCAATTCCCCTTCACTTGTAGAATTAATGGTCTGAGTAATAGGGAATAGGATGGAGGAAGAATAGGCAGCTATGTTGGATGTCAAGCCCCCTTTGGTAACCAGGAGGAAGAAGAAAAAGATAAATAATCCTCAGCCAAGGGTAGAGCCAGAGCTTGGGACGCCTGACATCCCCAAAGTACTAATTGTCTTCTTAGACTCCCCTGAGCTGGACAATCATCCAGAGGATCCCCTAGAGACCTCCCCTCTGCATGAAAAATTTGATGACATATTCAGGATGGATGCACTCGTAAATTTACAAGGGGACATTGGGAAGGTCGTGGAAGAGATCACCACCCAGGAGGAAATAATGATCCCCACTAAAGGTAAGATCTCAGAGAAAGAGGTTTCCATAGAGAAGGAACTCTGGGTAGAAGGGGAAAAGGATCCAGAAGAGATAGACATCTTAAATGAACAAGATATACAATTTTTATAAACCAAATTACAGGAGAAGAGGCAAGTGCAAAGCGAGCAGCCGACATCAGTTGAGGGAACTAGAGCTACGGGAGAAACCGTAACCTCAGCCGACATGCTCCAGATGCCTCCACCTACCTCAAAGTGGTAACATTTGGCAAGGTGATCTCAATCGAACAAAAATTAAATATTGGCCAGACACCTCCACCACCCCCAAAAAATACACTTACGAGGGAAAATGTCCTGACAGACAGTGCCGAAGAACAACAACAACACCAGCAAGATGAGGGGAAATCCCTGAGAATACAGATGTTGAGTTTGATGTTGCTAAGGAAAGGGACACTGAGGCAGAGGATGTTGATATCACTAAGGTAAATGATGCAGGTGATCTGGAGAATATAGGGAAAGAGTCCAAAGAGACTCAAAACACTAGGGATGAACAACGAAACCCCATACGGGATACACATGATCAAAATTTTGTAGCAAGGCCACCCCCACCACCACAATGGTTGGTGGATTCTAAGAAGAGAAAGGCCTTGGAAAGAACAAAATCCCATCTCTCCCTAGCTGAGATGATGGCACAGGCACAAGGGCACCTAAATAGAAGAAATCCTGGACCCTCCATTCCCTTTGGACTAGTCTAGGTAGAGACAAAGTCACTGTTGTTGTTAAACCTCCCCCAGACAAAGAGGAAGCAACAATAAGTGATGCATAATACATAGTGAAAGAGGTACCTCTAAGGAAGAGGGATAAACAAGAAGAACTAGACCTACTAAAGGAGACTAGCTAGGTAATAGAAGCCTGCTATGACAAGCATGCCCAAAAGCTCAAGGAAGAGAGAGAGAGAAGAACGCAAATCTCATCAAGCTTTTGACAGAGCTTGCACAACCCATCACTGCCATCCCTCTGAAAGCTTCCACATATGGAGCACCACTTCCACAAGGTGACATACACATGCTAAGAAGTATTAAAAAGAAGGCGTAGGCAGCTAATGATTGGGTGGTTGAAAATGTAGGGAATGTCCAGTGTTTCCTAGCAGGCCAAAAATACCATTTCCATCTAGGAAGGAGAGACTGATCAGTACGAGGCCTGGATGAATGAGTTGGGAGAACTCATGTGTCTCAGAGAGGAGGTCACCACCGAGGATGAAATTCTAGGAGAGGTATCCTTCAATTTTTTCTGAACCCAACACTCTAGACTTGATCTCAATTTGGAGATAAGCAAGTAACTGGTAGGGTCACTGCAGGGTAAATTTTTTAAGGTTGAGTATTCTTTAAATATGTACAAGGAATTCATTACAAGGGTTTTGGGAGTCGATCCCTTTAGTATCAAAACATGTACTTTAGAGGAGTACATTGTAGGAAAATTTGATGAACTGATGGAGGCTCGATATCAATCCCCGGAGGGAATGGATGGAGTGAAGATGTCACGTATATCTTATATGGTTCTCTAGGCCCATGATGCCACAAAGATGGCTATAGAATTCAAAGTAAATACTTTGGATCTAGGCAAGTAGGTGAAGATGGCTAGGTACCATTACGCTAGCCTCAAGGATCTTGATGAAGATGGAGTTGCTGAGCTCCTGGAAATATTCAAGAATAGCAAGGGACAATAAATTTCTCCATATTCTAAAGATATCCACCAGCAAGGTATAGTTTGTACATTATTTATTCTTTGAGCATAAGCTCCTAGATCTCAGAGTCCCAAATCTAGCAGTTTTGAATTCTTTTTATGACCCGTGTCCAGGTTCCCTGGAGCCAACCGTTCATTATCCAAAAGTCAATAAGGGTTTCAGAAAGTAGGTGACCCTGGTAAAGTATGTCAGATGGAGGGATGACCCTAACAGGTGATCTTCCCAAGGTGCTACTCTAGCATTAACTACCTAGCGCATGAAATATAGTGAGCCACTTTTCACATTAATGAGGCATGTAGCCTCAAACTCCCATAAGATTGGATTTCCTCTATTCTTTCTCTAGCGCTCTTCTCGAGGCCAATTCTTCTATCTTTTCTTCTTGTCCTCTTCTACTTATCTGTCAAACCTCTGCTCTTTTCAAGGTGATTGTAAATGGTGCAGGTAGTACCGACCACTGGATATTATATTTTATTGTTGGAGTGTAAAGTTAGATTAGGTTAGCTTTAGGGAAAGTATGTGTATAAATAATAAGTCTAATGTCATTTCAATGGTTGGCGAAATTGATGATTTTGCAGCCCATACTATTAGCTTTTAGCATTTCATTTCTAGTATTTGCAGAGCTTAATGCTCAATAGTTCTTACTAGATAGATGCTCTCTTGGAGCTGTTGATGTAAACACCAGTGATGTTGGAAAACTGTTAATGAAGAAGGAAGGATTCTCACAATGATGTTGTTGATGTCTTGATCTGTGAGTTAACACTCTTTTGTGCTGTATGTTTCCGATGTCCTTTGCTCTAATGTTTAAGTAGATGAATGACCCCCTTTTCCTCTTTCTATTAAATATGTATGAATCGTTGGTTCTTTATATGTTCAGTATTTAGTATAGTCCATTAGAACATGGTTGATCTTTTAAATTTATTTGCATAACTATAAGTAGAATGAACACAACCTAACCCCGACACATCTTTTGAAGTTTGTTTGATAGTCCAAATGCTTGTAGAAAACCCTAACCTAACAAATCCCCAAAGAAGATGAGCCAAAAACTAGTTATTCCCCCAAACAAAATAGTCACACACCCAACTTAGCTCCCCGTAGTGTCGAGACCCGACACTCAGGTGCTTGAAGGCTTGGAGAATTCATTCCCTGGACTACCTTTACAAGAAAAGTTGGTTGGTACCCAGTGACAACTTACATATGTTGATGAGATCAGTCACAAATTCCTATCAACAAGACCTAATGGTTTTCCACTGGTTAGGAGTGTTAGAAATTTCATGGATCTACTAAACAACCACTATTTGAAAGGAATATATCCAGGTCATTTTTCCCCCACAAGGTACATCCCGTGCCTATGGGCCACTATAACCATCCAAGAAGAAACTCATAACTGGAAGGAGACAAAAACCCAGTGGATCACCGAGCTAGTTTACCTAATAAAGAAGCTCATGGATTGACACTGTAAGAGAATGAGGAATTGAATAGACAAGTACATGAGTTGTTAAAGAAATGATTAATCAGAGAAAGTTTGAGTCCTTATGCAATAATTGTGGTATTGGCACCTAAGAAGGATGGATAGTGTAGGATGTGTATAGATTCTAGAGAAATAAACAAGATTACTATTAAGTACTGGTTTCCTTTACCTAGGATATTTGAAATAATGGATTTCTTGAGTGGAGCTAAGTATTTCACAAAGATTGATTTGAAGAGTGGTTATCCTCAGATCAGAATAAGAGAAGGCGATGAATGTAGAACTACCATTAATACTAATGAAGGTTTGTATGAGTGGTTGGTAATGAATTTTGTTTTTTCTAATGCACCAAGTACTTTCATGAGGTTGATGAATGAAGTGTTGAAGGAATTTTTGGGTAAATTTGTCATGGTTTATCTGGATGAAATTCTAATTTTTATTAAGACAAAAGAGGACCACCTACTACATGTAAGGAAAGTATTGCAGAGGTTAAGAGAGGATAAGTTGCGGAGAAATTTGAAGAAGTGTATTTTTATGAAGAATGAGCTTGTATACCTTGGATTTGTGATTTCTACTGAAGGTTTTAACATGGATCTTGAGAAGGTTAGCACAATTGTTGAATGGCCTTAACCTAAAAGTGTTAGTAAGGTAAGTTCATTTCATGGCTTGGAAAGTTGTTATAGGAAGTTCATTAGGATTTTTAGTTCTTTTTGTAAGGCTATGATTGAGACAATTAGGAACTTATAAGAAGGAATTAAAGTGGACACATGAATAAAAAAGAAGCTTTTATTTTTTGAAGCAAAATGTAACTGAACAACCTGTGTTAGCACTACCAAATTTTAGTAAGGTATTTCAAGTAGATTATGATGCTAGTAGGAATGCAATCAGAGAAGTAATAAGTCAAGAAGGTAGATCTATTACTTACTTTAGTAAACATTTAATGATGCAAGGAGAAAGTATTATGTTTATGATCAATAATTTTATACTATTTTTCAAGCTTTGAAGATGTGGAGACATTACTTATTGCCTAAAGAGTTTGTGTTGTATACTGATCATCAAACTTTACAATATTTGCATAGTCAGAGTAAGTTGAATCAAAGACATATGAGATGGGTTGAATTCTTATATAGTTACTCATTTGTGTTGAAGCATAGGAGTGGTAAGTCTAAAAAAGTTGTTGATGCTTTGAGTATAATAAGTAATCTCATGACATAGATTAACGTGAAAGTTCTTGGATTTGATGAATTTAAGACTTTGTATAAGGATGATCTTGATTTTTCCAAACCTTGGAAAGCTTGTAAGGAACCTTTGGTTGTTGATAAGAGTTCTTTGTTGGATTATTTCATATAGGATGGACTATTTTTCAAAGGAGTCTAGCTGTGTATTCCAAGAGGATCTATGAGGGAAAGTGTTATTAAGGAGAAAGATTGTGGAGGATTAGATGGACACTTTGGAATTGATGAGATAGTGACAGTTATCAAGGAGTAGTGTTATTGACCGCAGATTCATAAGGATGTTAGGAATTTCATTCAAAAGGGAAGGATTCGTATACACCATTACATGTACCAGAGAAGCCTTAGGAGGAGATTAGCATGTATTTTATGCTTGGTTTTCTAAAAACTAAAAGAGGTAATGATTCAGTGTTTGTGGTGGTTGATAGGTTCTTAAAGATGGCTCATTTCATTCCTTGTATAAATACATCAGATGCAGTACATGTAGCTGATTTGTTTTTCAAGGACATTGTCAGATTGCATGGGTTGCCTAAGAAAATTGTTTTAGGTAGGAATACTAAGTTTCTTGGATATTTTTGGAGGACACTTTAGAGGAATCTTAACACAATATTGAAGTTTAGTTCTACATTCCACCCAAATAATGATGGGTAGGCTAAAGTTGTTAATAGGAGCTTGGGTAATCTACTCAGATGCTTGGTTGGTGAGAAGGTAGGTAATTGGGATTTGGTTTTGGAAAAAGCGAAGTTTTATTATAATAATTCAGTGAATAGGAGTATTGGGAGAATACCTTTTGATATTTTTTATGGTTTACATCCTAGAAAGGAGTAGCATAATTGAGGGATATTGGTGTTGAAGAAAATAGGAGAGCTAAAACATAAATGTTTACCGATCATGTGAATGATTTGAATAATAGAGTTAAGAAATATTTGGAGGGAATGAATGATAAGTATAAGGAGATAGATGATATTGTTGGAATGATAGAAAGGTGTGTACTGAGAGGGGAGGCATGAATCAACACCCTTAAAACTTTTCAAAACAAAACCTTGTAAACATAAACTGTATTAACCGAGTGACTAATTTACTTTTACCATACATGAAATACCATTACATAAATGTAAATGCATGTAATAAAAATAATAAAAAATTCATGAGTCTCAAGTACACATAACACATGTATTTTGGTATATCACAAACCCTTGTTATAAGGAAAAAACTACGGTGGGGATGGAACCCACAAAGCTTCACTACTGCAGTAATAAAGTAGCATGTTAGAGCTTACAAAGATTCATCACTTCTGGTGATCTTACCCTGTTAGGAGTAACAATAAGATTTGTTAGATCTACCTTGTGAAAATATTTTTCAACACAATGTATGTGTGCACTTTGTTAGGATATTTAAGCAAAGATGGTTAAGTCTACTGTGTTAGGAGATTTTGAATCTGTTACAATTCTTAGAGAGTAACAAAAAATTGTGACCTAACTAATGCAACCTCAAAATTGTTGATATCATATCCTGTAAGTGCAATAAATTTATCACCTCATTGTGATAGATAATACCTTTGTATTGCACAGTAGCCTTGTGTCTATTCTGAATAAAACTGAATGCTTCAATGAAATCCTTTGCTAATACACTTGTCTCCCCTTCAGATGTCCTCAGTACGAAAACTACATGATCATACTGTTGGAAATATGGATGGAGTAACTGAGAGGGGAGGGGTGAATCAGTTACCACAAAAATAAATCCACAAGTCCTTTAGATGTCTTAGATATAAACTGTTGTAACTCGGTAAATTAACTTATTATGTTCTTTAAACATTCACAGTGATTGACATGCATAAAACAAATAACATGAACACAAGTAACACAAGTAACACAAGTAACACCAGATATAACGTGGAAACCCAATTTGGGAAAACCACCAATGCAACTAGTTACTGATTTTCACTCTTCTGAAGTGAGCCCTGTTAGGAGCCAACCATGTTAAAGGTTACAAAACACACT
>MU223061.1:3158776-3193257 GCA_018584345.1 Thuja plicata | reverse complement strand
TGCTCCAATAGATCCTCACTGATCACATATATCTTTTCAGCATCTTGAGGATATTACCAATCCTTCATCAGAATTCGCACATTCCTGCTTCTTCACATCTCTGCACTTTTTTTTCACACTTGAATTCACAACTTGATCTTTCTTATATACCCTTCAAGTAATCAAGTCGGCCCAATAACAAGTTTCAATTAATTACATATTACATTGGTCGGCTGCATACACAGTTAACAAATAATAACCTTTGGAGGCTGACACAGACCATAAATGATATTCAACTGATGCTCAGTGAATACTGCAGATTCTGCTAAATCCTTTGGTAACCGACTGAACTCGGTAAGTACTGCGAACTCGGTAAAGACTGAATTTCCTTCATATATACTTTGATGACCGACTGAACTCGGTAAGCACTGAATTTCGTTTGTTGACCGAGTGAGCCCGGTAGTAACTAACTTCTCGATATAGTATTCTGGAGTGCTCGGTAGACTCTGTAAATTGCTTCTCTTACCGTCTGAACTCGGTAGACTCGGTAAACTGCTTTGTTGAACATTCTTAGCTCGGTAGACTCTGTGTAATGACTGATATGACATTCTGAACTCGGTAGACTCTGTCTAATGACTGATATGACATTTGTGTAACATCAAGGACAACACACAATTAAACAATTGTTTCCAACACATACTTTTGATCATTACATTTTAAATTAACATCTTGAAATTTATATATCAAACTATTTGACCTAATTATGCTTTTATAATATCTTATAAAACCTACGATCAATGGTTTACAAAATTTACCTTGATCATCTAAACATATGAAAGATAACCAATTAATGATTACATCTGCAATTAATGTCCTCGATCTTAGTAATTAGTTATCCAGCTCGGCCAAAATTTGTTACCTAGAATAATGTGCCATTATAAAGTTTTATGTAATTGTTGGTTCACTTGGTGAATACTATCCCTTGGTGCTCGGTGTATGCTCTGCTCGGTGATCACTATACTCAGTTAACTTTGTGCTCGGTGATCATTATCGACTAGACTGTCTTTGACTTAGTTACCGACTGACAAATTTGAATACTAATGACAACCTTCAAACCAATCAGGAGTAGCATTCTCTCCCTTTGGCATTAGTATCAAAACCTTTATATGTGTACACCTAGTAACTCATACATGGTGACTCCTTTGTACATGCTCTCAGTATATAAATATATATACATATATGTTTCCCCTTTTTACATATATATTTTCCCCCCTTTTTGAAATTAATGGAAAAAATAAATAACTTACGATTTGTCAAAAATGTTGGGATAGGCCTTCTCGATATTTTCCACAAGTTTCTCCCATTCCTCCTTTAAATGTTCAAGGGTCAACTACTCCAATTTTAGTTGAGCATGCATATCATATATGTTTTCAGTGACTGATAGCTCAGGGGTGGAAATCAAAGATTTTTCCTTTGTCACATGCTTTTGCATCAATGTTAAATGCGGTAGTAACATGACCTGAAGATTGGTTACCTATTCCCTTATCCTATTCTCTTCCTTCTTCAATTCAAGTCTCAACCGTTGGGTGTGAATAATCTTAGAGTAATGCATTTGAAATGCATGTTTCTCAGTTGTGAGACGGCAGGCACCATCCTTTAGACCAATATCTAATTTCTGTATCTTTTCACTAATCTCGGTAGTGAAGTGATCTAATGTGCACAATTTTTGAAGAATTGTAAGTACTTGAGAAATAATACTTTCTAGTGTTGTTACAATCTCAGAATGTGTTACCTTGTTCACTACCAATTCTTGGCTGATCTTTTCAGCAAGCTTGTACTAAATCTCTTCTCGGCTTGTGCTTCAATCATCTGCTCGGCTTCAACATTGGGACCATTTATTTCCTTAGTGAGTAGTACAAGTTGATGAATGATTGGGGTCAATTCATCTATTTTTATATTAGGAACAACCTACATCAATAGCTCCTTAGCTACTCTAGCACATGTGTATTCATTTGTTCTAACCTCAGCTTCTCTTGAGTTGCTTTTTGGGTGCAAAGCTCTGCATATTTTATTAGGGATTCAAGATCAAGAGTCCTCGGGTCACATTCAGGGATGTTTATTATTTCATCAAGTGTGACTGGAGCCTTTCTCCCTCTCTTCTTTTTCTTCTTCTAATGTATACTAGAGGTAAGATATTGTGTTAATAACAATTGAGCCTTGTGCTCGGTATTTGGATTTGGTGACTCGGTGGGTGATGACTTGTTTGGGTGGCTCATTTAGTGACCTAATGTTAGTGGTAGAATTTTCTAACATTTTTTTGTGTTACCTTCACCCTTATCTATTGCATCAATGGTTTCTTTTGGTGCATCTATTGGAGATTTGATTATGAGCAGTTGATTGATTGTATGTTTGTCATTGATGACAACATATAATACACAGTAGTAATTCTGTATGTACTTATCAGAATGATGATATGAAGACTTGTGTGAATAGATACATGTTTTTGACATGTTTATTATGTTATGTTCATACACACAGACCAAGATACGATGTTTTAGTAAAGTTATGTAATTCTGTTATTGGCAGTTACAGTTCTAGAAGTGTAATTGTTTATGGCTAACATATATTTCATGTTTCTTGAGTTGCACCTATCTTCTATATATGTGTGTGTATATTCATGTTTAGTTATGAGACGATGATATTAATCCAAAGGTGTTAAACGTGTTTCAAGAAGATTGCAAAGTTAGAGTTAAATTGGTGAGGCTGACTTAGTGAAGCATCGCGTCTATTTGGTTTATACTTGTGTGGTTATAATTATGCTTGCATGCTTAGTAGAGCTGAAAAGGATGTTATGAAGAGTTTTCTTATAGGTCCCATGATCTCATACTATGAGGAGTATACTTATAGTAAGTCAAAGGTGACACGCTAAGTATGGATGATATGAAAAGATAAGAAAGATGTACAGAGCAGATCATCAGAGTTGGTTCATTCATCAAGAGTCTATGTGAAGAAGAAGTGACAGATTGCAATACACTAGAAATGATCAAGACAACAGGTCTACTCTATAGTTCATCATCAGATATAGTGCATATCTATTAATCAGAAGGTTGTAGCCTTCACCATCAAGCAGTGAGCTTTTGGACAGTGAGTCCACCACCCCTTACAGGGTTATTTGTAAAAGACTCCTAATAGGGTCTGACCCTTAACCAAGTCACTATACTTATTGCATTGTATTGTATAACTCCTAACAAGGTTGAAATATCTTCTAATAGGGATTACTACAAACAAGTATAGTTTATTGTGGGTGCTAATTCCCACCGGGGTTTTTACCCTTTGGTTTCCCCATAATCAAATTGTGTGTTGAGTACTGTGTTATCTGATTAAGCATTTAATTTGTTGTATTCTAAAGTTATAGAAGTAAAAATAACTGAAGTTACGGATAACTGATTCACCCCCCTCTCAATTATCCTTTGGGACTATTCTAACAGCATCACCTTGTGTAGTAGCTCCACTTTGCTTGGTCTCTTTACAAGTTTCATCACCCTTGTCTTCTTGTGTATCTATGACCTGCTCGGGTGTCCTATTTTCTTGTTGTGCTACATTTGAAATATCAATTGGTTGGACCAGAATAGGCATATTACCTGGTATCATAGCTCAGGCTACCTTAGTTTCATCTTTTTCTTCGATGTTCTCAGTAGCACTAATAATAAATTCATCTTCCTTTGCATCATCATCAGGGTCGCCTTTGGTTATATCTATGATTGTGATTTCTACATGTCCACGAGTAGTCAATAGTGTAGGAGTTTTTTCCATGACATCTGCAACATTAGTAGCAAGTTATATTGTGTGTTATTCCACCTCAAGGTTCTCTGGGTCTTCAACATTTGTGGGCTTGGGAATCAGCCAATTTACCTCAGTGTCGACTGTGGAAATTAAAGCCTCTTGTTTCTTGATAGGACTCAGACTATTGGTCCATATCAACATGATCTCTTCCTAAAATTCTTTCAACTTCCCTTGAAGGATATTAAATGATCTGGTTTTCTTTGAAAAATTCTTTGCAAATGTCTTCATGGTTTCACCAATCTCAGCAATAGTGTATTCAACCTTAAGTATAGTGAGAGACACCTCTCTCATTTGTTTCTCTATTGTTAGTGCATATGTCCATCTTGCTAATATTTTATCATAAAGTTCTTGTGGTATATATGTAGAAACTTCTATAGGAACTCTTCTATAAGTGACTATCATACCTATAATTTCTTCTTCTAACTTTCCCTGATCCTTGGTTCTCGGGCTTGCATATTTGTGTAGCTTTGGATGACTCAACCTTCCAATTGAATTTATTTCTTCAACTACTTCATCAATAGTTTGTGGAACCTTATTATTTACAACCTTGTATTGATCAATATTTTCATCATCAGATTCATCAATGTCATCTTTTCTTGTAACATATTTTTTCCTTCGTCTCGGTGGTGGCCTTAGAATTCCTTGTCTAATAAGTATACTTCGGTGATGGTCTAGTGATTTTAGAAACTCCTTTCTTCAAAGGTGGAAAATTTTCTATCACCAATCTTGTTCTTTTCCTAGGTGGAGTCTCAGCCCTTATGCCTTTACCCTTCTTAGCCTTAGGTGTCTCTTCTTGTATTTCATTAGATTTTGTGGCCTCAACATCTTGATCTTCTCCTTCACTAACTGGAGTCTACTCCTCGGTATCATCTACTAATTTTTCAAGTTCATCATCAGTTATAGCAAAATTTATTTTCAAAGTACTTACTATTTTGGCCTTCTTTCTTCACATCTTCTCCACTTGAAGTCCAATTTTAATCCTTGTTTTAGCTTCATAAAATGTACCAAATCTCATAGAATATTTGTCTATAGGCTCATTGAGTAGTTCCTCTATTTCCTTTGAAGCTAAATCTATGTCAATTTCATAGTTCATTGGGGGTAGCCATGCTATTCTTGGATCTATTGCTTTGATAAGTGCGGTGTTGGTGTCTACCAAAAAATAAATATCTTTATATTTCTCTACCAACTGGATTGGTATCCTTGTTCTTTTCTCCATTCTTTCTTTGAAATTTTTGAAATAGTCATCCATAATGGGTACAAATTTTTCTCCTAAATTCTTAATGAATTCACTGACTTGGATAATGATTGGTCGGTTGATATCCCAAGTTACATTACCGATAGAGGAAAGAAATTTTACAAATAGAAAAATGTGTATACCAGTAAAGAACCATACTTGCATGTATTTGGACGTGCTGCCCTGATTGTTCTCATCTTGTCTTCCAATTACCTCAACAATACCTCAGCTAGGTGGAGTTGCAAACCCTTCTTCACAATTGTATATGCTATGTCGACTACACCACATGCGATGTTGTTGGGTCTATTGGATTGGATGATCTTGTATACAATGACATAAGCTGCAAACCTTAGTTCAAAATCACTGATAGTATTGATCCTCAGATCTCTACCATCCCACTCAGCTCTTGTTAGTTTTTCAATCTCAGCTTTGGCCTGATGCCTTATGGATTTTTCTTTATCAGTTGTTAGATACTCAGTGACTGCATGTATCACATCCTTTGTGATCTTCAAAGGCTCATCGAGCCATAAGTTGTCATCATGTACTCGGCTCAGTACAATACGAATCCATTTTGTTTTAAAATATTTCAGGAAAAGTAGGGCATTGGTTAACTCTTTTACCTTGAGATGCTTGTGATTGTCCTTTAGTTTCCCATTGTTGCAAAGCTCCTGATATGTTGAAATAATCTCAAAATCACCTATCTCATTGATTTTGTAGTGTATGTAGGCTCTCACATCTTGAACCAGTAGAACCCTAGATGGTATCACGGAGAATGCACTTTTTTCATCGGGTTGTGCAACAATCTATGGATATTATTTGTAGTTGGGTTTAGTGCATATTGAATTCTTTATCATAATTACCTTCTTTCTTTTGTCACTCTTGCCTTTCATGGTTTGAGATGAAGATGCCATTGTGTTTTCCAAATTAGGGCTTCCAACAGATGTTACATACAGCTCGGTAAGTGCCAATACTCAATTGATATACTCAAAAACTACTCAGAACATGCTTGAATATCTTTGAAATGCTCAAAATGCTCTGTTCTAACTTCTCTCTTTGATCTCTCTGCTTCGCTCTTTGATCGCTGTGTGAATTAATTAGTTCACCTCTTATAAATTTATAGTAAAATAACCTATTCAGTGCATTATATGCTTGTCACCAACCACTCAGTTGAAAAACAAATCACAAAGTTAACACTAAAGATACCTTAGCTCAGTGAGTACTACAAATGCTCAGTTGAATTAATCAACTCGGTTGTCTCTCACGTGTTTGCCAACTGGAATTTATAACTCGGTACAGATTAACCGACTAAAATAATTTTATGTTAGAAAAAATATAATACCATAGTGCATCTTAAATCATGCTACTTTGAAATTCAATCAGTAAATATAAGGAACTAATTTAAGATATAACTTTGCAAAACGTAGTTCCATATTTACTTCTATTGCTTAGGTGGAGATGGTGGAATCACCTGATCCACTAGATGAGGTGTCACCAATTGTTGTGCTTGGTCCAGCATTTTAATTGGATGCTTTCCTCCACATTTGATTCCTTATTCTCATTATTTCTTTAATTGTGTTTACATTTCCAAAAGTACTTATTTCTGTTACTCGGTCTCTACAATCTTTACTTAAATGACCGACCTTATGACGATGCAAACATGTCATTCCAGAATTTGTCCAGCTTCTAGATTTTCCTCTCCACTTTCTTATACAGTTAGCTGCAATATGTCCATACAAACCACATGCTATGAAATTTTTGCATGTGTTGTATTCCCAAGTATATGCATTACCTTGTCTTCTCATTTGATATGCTTTTTCTTGTCCTTTAGGTTTCCATATTTTCTTCGTCTTATTATTGTATTCTTGTGATGTGTGACCATGCATGTTATTGATGACATTAATTTTTTCCATTAGTATAATTAAGTGAAAAATATGATAAAGGTCATCGGTATAGGCATAACCAACATACAACACACAACATAACCGATGAGATAACAACACTTGACATAAATATGCTAAGTATAGAATTGCCCGATGAACACTAATAAGTGTTGAACCGGCAACAAAGCATAAAGCACATCACCAATGGTACAATTTTGTGAACATCACCGATAGAGAAGAAAAGGAAAGGAACCCAAAAAACAGTTCAAAATAGGGACATCGATGGAGCAGAAGACTAACATAGGAAAGAATGAAATAAAACCAACAGACTGACAAAGTAGCCCAACCATTAGAACTGACAGTCAGTTACAGAACCCACAAAAAGTGGATCTGACTTTCCACGTCAGATAAAACATTGTAATTCTATTTATAGGATTTTAATTTGTTTTAAAACATTACTTGAGAGTCAAGAAATCATATTGTAAATGTTTTAAAGCATCCTAATCAATCTAAAACATAACTAACTAAAGATCAAGGTCAATTTGTAAACCTTGCATCTAAAGTTAATCTGAAAAAATGTGAATCAAGAATGGACCTAGAAACTACTATATATAGATATTCAATCATTTGTAATAGGTAATTAGTTGATAAATGATTGTAGCGATGGAGAGCATCTAAGTAGAAGAAGTGAATTCATGCAAAGTTTAGAAACAGATCATATCAGTTATCAAGAACACAAACAAGGATACCGACGAGCACATACAAGGTATTATTCAATCACTGAAGGTGATTACATATACATTGTAAGATTTACAGGATATGTTATCAGAAATTAGAGATTGCATATACTATCAGATCAACATTTATATTGTAGTTGTATTCTAACAAGTGCATCACATCATAAATCCTTTTGTAGAAGGTGGACTTAACAGTTCTTTGATAAATCTCTTAACAGAGTGCACACCTAACGGTGTTACTAAAGCTTCAAATGAATTAGATCCTAATAGGTCTCCACTCTAATACTCCTAATAGGGTAGATCATCAGAAGTGATCAAATTGTAAGCCTTAACTGTCTCCCTTCTTATCTGCAGATAGTGAAGTTTTGTGGGTAGACATCCCCACCACAGTTTTTACTTCCTAACAAGAGTTTTATGTGATATCATATCTTGTGTTATGTGTTATTTACTTTCATGTATGTTTCTTGAATGTTTACACATGTAAAGAACTTATATTATGATCTCACATACATAAAGAAAGATGAAAAGATAGATAGGAATATACAATCTGATGACACAAAGGTTAATGGGCCAATCACATAAAAAGTTTTAGAGGTACTGATTCACCTGTCCCCTCTCAGTACATCATTCTAGTAATTCCAACAATTGGTATCAGAGCTAAGTCTCTTTCTTGAAAAGCTTAAATACTTAAGGGAAAAGATCAAATCAATGGAAATGTAGAGACTGGACAAGACTATTGAGAATGAGTAGTTACAAATTCAGATTTACTATGAGCAGTACAAAGAGGCAAGAGTAAGCATGAGAAAGTTTCTTGATGAAAGAAAGATCATGAAAACTAGGCTTAATGAAAAATATTATCAAGAAGAGGAGATACCATATTACTTCAACTCAGCTGAATCCGCTACAAGCAAAGCATCAGACACATTAGTAGAAGAGATCACAAGTCTACAAGAAGTCAATCTACATCTGACAGAGCAAATCAAGATGCTGCAAATTGGTCAAGAGACTTAGATGGTAAAAATGATTGATGTCATGAATGATTCAAGAAAAGCTGAATTAGAGAGAACATTGGCTATTGATGATAGGAGGAACATCACAGAGAATCTACAAGAAAAAGAATTAGGGTTTCAAAGATTTACTGATCATCACCATGAGATTACCAATCAGATTATTCTAATGAGTCAAGAAGCAAACAGATTAAATATTGAACTCATTGAAAGAATAAAGATCATCAGTGAGATAAGACAAGAGAATGAGAAGCTAAAGTATGAAGTCAGAATTCAGAATCAACACAATGAATTAATCAAGAAAGCTGAAGATAGAAATAAAATAATGGATGATTTCCTTGACGGACAAAGAAGAGTCAAAAACTACGCAGGAATAGGGTACACCAACAATGGAGAATCATCTAATCAATCAGATCAAAGGAATGTTTATGCAACTCCAAGAACCAAGAAGTTGTCATGTAATCACTATGGAAAACTAGGCCACACCTCAAACATTTGTAGAAACAAAATGAAAGGTATTCCTCAATCACAATCTACTTTAATTGGTAATTATTATAAATGTCACAAGAAAGGACACAAGGCATATGAATGTAGGTCCAAGGTGACAAATCCAAAGAAGGAAACCTAGATGGACAAGTACTGTCCTACCTACAAAATCAATGGACATACACATTAGGAGTGTTGGAAAAAGAACAAGAAAGCATGGACACCAAAAGAACCTAATAATGGCTATAAACTGACAAGAGTCGGTAACTCATATGTTTGGGACTATAACACATTGGTAAATTGCACAACATGTGGAAGGTATGGTCATATATCTGCCAACTATATTTGAAAATGGACTAGAAGACCAAGAGGATGGTTCAATCTAGGTATGGCATGTTTACATTGTCATAAGGTTGGACATGTCATAAAATATTGCAAAGACCGACTGACAGAAAAAAACACTTATCCCAATGGAAACACCATTGATGACATTAAAAAGATGAGAAACAAGATGTGGGTAAAAGCCACAAAAACTGAAGGTTCTGGAATAAGCAATGAAAATTATGACACCCCATCAATTGGATCTAGTGGCATCACTATCTCCAACTAAATTGCAAAAGTAAGTATGGAACTACATTATTTTAAGTTATATTATGCATTATCTCCATTACACATTGATAATATTCACAAAATTAGCATTATTGAAGATGCACTATATTGTTACTTGTAATATTATTGAAAAACAACCATCGGTTAATGGGTACAAATTAGCATCGGTGAACACACACAGTAAAGTTGACATTACTTACCGAAATGTATCGGTCATTACACAAAAGCCAAGTTGCTAAGTGTAACCGACAAACATCGGTGATCTTTGAGCCGACAAAAGTTGTCATCACCATCTTACCGATAATCATTGGTGAAAACACCGAAGCTGCTAGCTACTCTGAAATGTTGTGCCTACACTAAAGATGTTATTTATGCCTCAGCCGATGAACTCAGTCTTTGTACACCGATGAGTTGTTGGGCATTAATGACAAATTAAGGCACAAAAGTTATAAAAGCACAAGAGAAGAACGTATTTCTCACGTGAAATTTTTGAGCAATAAAGTAGAGCTAAGAAGAGCGATTAAAGAGTAGATTAAAGTGCGACCTCAGCAAGATTCAAATATGACTCAACAAATTCACAAGCGATCACAAAGATTTAGTAAGTACCTATAATCACCAACCACAGTTTATTTACGGAAAGCCTTGAATTTCAAATATTATGGCATCTACTTCAAGAATAGAAAAAATGAAAGAGGATAAGAAGAAAATGATTAATCTTATCAGCAACAATACTTGTGTTGAACCTAAATAGAAGTTACACCAGAAATTGCATCGCAACCCGATGATTCTGGAGCATTCTCCAGAATCCCACCTAGGGTTTTGTTGGTAGACGATGTAAGGGCCTATATTCATTGCAAGACCTTGGAATTAGGAGATCTAGACCTGGACTATTCTTATAGGGCACTATGTGATGAAACTAGAAACCTAAAAGAAGAGCACAGGCATCTGGAAGTGAAAGGTCTGACAAATGCATTACACTTTCCTAGGGTTTTTAAGATAGAATGGATATAGATATCTCTTAGCAGAATGCATAACCAGACATTGTGTCTTAATGAGCCTAAACGAATAACAAAAGATGTTATTCATGTGGTTACTAGATATCCCACAATCAAAAATCTAAAAGGACACAAGCACCCATCCTTGAAGGAGGTAGAAAAGTTGACAAGTGCAAAATCAGACAAAAGAGGTCTCAAGGTTAACGCCATCACCGATGAGGAACTTAAGTTTGGTGCGTGTGTGATAGGATATAAGATCTTTCAGGCTAGCAGAATGAACAACATAGCAAGCACTACTTTGAGCACAGCCTACAAGATCATCAAAGAAGGAAAGAAGATGGATCTTGTAGAAATATTGTTAACTCAACTTGAGGAGAACATGAACACCACAAGGTCTTCAAGGACAAACACTTGTAAGTTTGGTTCTCTAATTATGTGCATATTCTTTTATTTTGAAGAATAATTTCCTTCCATAGGCAAAGTAGTATGAGATACAAGCAAACCAATCACCATACAGATATGTGAGCACATAGAATCATTAGGTACAGATTTTGATGACCTAATGAATGAGTATTTCAAAGGATTCAAGGAAAAGATGCAAGCTACAACTAGGATACTTGATAGTTTGATAGAAGAAAACAAGGATGACATATGTTTTATGGTAGATACTTATTTTACCTATATCAAACCAGTAGTACCTAGAAAATATTGACTGTCACCATTACATTATGAGATCAAAACAAGACAAGCCACTAAGTGCATCCAGGCACTATTAAATGAACCAGTGGACAACAAGAAACCAAGATTTGGCACGTATGAAGAAGCCAAACCAAAAATCAAGTCAGATCTTGTTGTCAAGAAAATTGTAAACAAGAAGAACAAAATGGTAAAAGACTTAACCAAGAAGTTTGCAGTTATAGAAGAAGGTGAAGAGGAAATAGGAGGAAAGGAGGAAGAAACTAAGGGCCAGTCACCCATTGGTGGAGATATAGAAAAGAGTGATACAAAGGCTACACAGTCAGATTCACCGCCTCCTCCTCCACCTAAGAAATCAAGAACAACTACTGCTTCAAGGACAAGAAGCAAAACTGGAAAGGAAGCAACTCCTTCACCGCTGAAGAAAGGAAAAGTGAGAACCTAAAAGAGGAAACCTGTCTCACCAAAAGAAAAAAAGACCAAAAGGAGGAAGTTAAACAGAACTAGAGAATATCTAGAAGACTCAGTTATGGATGAAGCTGACATAGAAATGCAAAAAGGGAAAGAACCCTTCATTCCAAAGACTATTGATGAAATATGTAAGAACATTTTAGAATCACCATCTATTTCTGATCCTAACAATAGGAAATGGTTGAAATTTGATCCAGAGGATCAAAACAAGATTGAAGAAGCTATAATAGCTAAAATGTGCAAACACCATTATGTTCCACTTCAATTCTCAAAATATGATGTTCCCAAGGAACTATCAAAGAGATTGTCTGCAAGATGGACATTTGCAGTTCACCAATAAAAAGAGATAAGAGAAATAGTACTTGTTACTCTTATGCCTTCTGATTCAAAGAAGGAAGAGATAAGTGAAATGATTAAAAAGTATGAAAAGGAGTTCTCACCCAAAATGAGAGCATACAAATTTCTCAAGGGGAAGCTAATAGATCTAGATCAAGACAACATTAAAAAGTGGTGCAAGATACTTAACAAGCCAACTAAGGAAGCTAGCCCAGAGAAAGAACACATCATCATCAAAGATGTACATGATGACTCATCAATGGAATTGGACAAAGAATAGAGTGATATAGCTGGCCCCAAATGAACTAAAGTTATAGATGAGGTATGGCCTGACACTGCTCTCGAAAAAACTCAGAGTGAAGAAAGCCAAAATCCACCAGGTCCAATTCACATTGATTTGAATGATGAAGTAGAAGTTACAAAAGAACAATTGAAAATAAAAGGTAACTTAAATGAGGATGTCAATGCTGAAACATGGATAGATAATGCCATTAATGACATTACAGGAAAAGACCCTGTAGTAGAAGTGCAAAAAGATGAAGATATCACTGTTGTACAAGGTAATACCGATGGACAAGAAACACTTAATACCACTATAGAGGTAAATACATGGACCAACATGAAAATATTAATAGAATCTATTGATATTGATTCAAGTCAGGAGAAATCATCTAAGAAAGATGAGAACATACCTGAGGACACGGGTAAAGATGAAAATAAGGATGCATCGGACACACAAAAGGATACAGACATAGAGATGAAATATGCAACTGACACTAAATAAGAGTTTTCTAATGAAAATAATAAAGGAGAAGATATTAACAAAGATGAAACATTGAGAAAGGATGAAGAGAAAGCAAAAAGTGAAGAAGTTAAGCAAGATGATAACATGAAGCAAAAGGAATAAAAATTTGTTAATAAACCAAAGGCCAATGAAGAGATATCTTCACACAACCAACAGGTGGACTCAGGACAGAAGCGACAAGAAGCATCATCTTCTTGACCTTCACCTACCAAATCAATCCAATCTCAAGGTCCACAGATGGTAGTTCACCAATCTATCTCTCAACCAAAGAAGAAGAAGAAGAAAGTGATAAAGAAAGACATCTTGGCTATAACACTTGCTGAGGTAATTGAAATACCCAAGTGGGATGTATCTACTTTGGATATTGAAACACTTCAAAAGTCTGGAGTGATATGCCAAAGAAAAGCTATATAGGAGAAAATGAAAAATGCACATAGGGAAGCCCAAGCACTTGATAAAGTTAGGGATATACTACATCAACTTGTTCCTGATACAAAAATTGAAGGTAACATATCAGTCATGGAGAAAATTGCAGTTCTTACCGACGCCATCACTACTCATAGTGTAGATGCGGAACAGGCAATGGAACAACGCGCAGAGAAGAAGTATCAACATAAACTACTTGAAAAGATCAGCCAAGAAGTGACAGAGAACAAGGTAAAGCTCTCTGAATTAGCAAGTCAATTAGAACCTATGATTGCAGAAGCTATTACCTTAGTTCAAAAATTGTGCACAATTGAAAATTTCACAAAAGAGAATAGTGAAAAGTTGTCCCAGCTAGATTTAGATCTGATAGAAAGTGCACAAAGTTTAACCTCTGATGCAAATACAATAAAGTTACATCATGAAAAGATCACAGAGGTAAACTGATTAAGACAAGAGATAAGGGATGTAGAGACAGTTTAGAAATGATTTTACCGAGTTGCAAGCTCACATATTTCACAACCTCACTACTCTACAAAAACACATTACAGATGCAAGAAATCTGATAGCAACCTTGAAGATGTTTGTGGTAGACATCATCTATGATATGCATGTGAGGATATCACTTGAGCACATGGCTCTAGAAAATTTGAAAGAAAAATGGGAGAAGATGATGTAGGAAATCAAATCATTACACTCACACATTTTTGAAAATTTGTAAGTACCTTTTCCTTTATTATCAAAAAAGGAGGAATGTCTACTACATATGTACCAGATACTAGTAGCAGAAAGAAAATGTATATTGTATGTACAACTTGAATATGTAAAAATAGATATGAACATAAACTTACACTTACCGACATATGCATAGGGGGAGTCATTTCATGACTAAAAGAAAAATGACTAAGGATGAAGTATACACAGGTGTACATACTAATATATTAAGTATGTTGCACATATCAGTTTTTGATACTAATGTAAAAAGGGGGAGATTGATGACATTAAGTTTTTCCATTAGTATACTTAAGTGAAAAACATGATAAAGTTCATCGGTATAGGCATAGCCGATGGATAGAACATAGCATAACTAATGAGATAAAAATGCTAGACATAAAAATGCTAAGTACAGAATTGCCCGACGAACACTGACAAGTGTTGAATCGATGACAAAGCATAAAGGACATCACCGACTGTAAATTTTTGTGAACATCACTGATAGAGTAGAAAAGGAAAGGAACCCAATGAATAGTTCAAAATAGGGACACCAACAAAGCAAAATATTGATAGAGAAAAGAATGAAATAAAACTGACAGACTGACAAAGAAGCCCGACCATCAAAATCGATAGTCAGTTACAGAACCCGTAAAAAGTGGATCTGACTTTCCACGTCAGATAAAACATTGTAATTCTATTTATAGGATTTTAATTTGTTTTAAAACATTACTTGAGGGTCAAGAAAGCATATTGTAAATGTTTTAAAGCATCCTAATGGATCTAAAAAATAACTAACTAAAGATCAAGGTCAAGTTGTAAACCTTGGATCTAGAGTTAATATGAAAAGCGTGAATCAAGAATGGACCTAGAAACTAGTATATATAGATGTTCAATCATTTGTAATAGGTAATGAGTTGATAAATGATTTTATCCATGGAGAGCATCTAAACAGAAGAAGTGAATTCATGCAAAGTTTAGAAACAGATCATATCAGTTATCAAGAACACAGACAAGGCTACTGATGAGCAGAGACAAGGTATTATTCAATCACTCAAGGTGATTACATATACATTATAAGATTTACAAGATATGTTATTAGCAATTAGAGATTTCATATTCTATAAGATCAACATTTATAATGTAGTTTCAATCTAACAAGTGCATCACATCATAAATCCTTTTGTAGAAGGTGGACTTAAAATTTCTTTGATAAACCTCTTAACAGAGTGCACACCTAACAGTGTTGCTAAAGCTTCAAATGAAGTAGATCCTAATAGGTCTCCACTCTAATACTCCTAATAGGGTAGATAATGAGAAGTGATCAAATTGTAATCCTTAACCAGCTTCCTTCTTATCTGCAGATAGTGAATTTTTGTGGGTAGACATCCCCACTGCAGTTTTTACTTCCTAACAGGAGTTTTCTATGATATCATATCTTGTGTTATGTGTTATTTAGTTTCATGTATGTTTCTTAAATGTTTACACATGTAAAGAACTTATATTATGATTTCACATACATAAATAAATATGAACAGATAGATAGGAATATACAATCTGATGACACAAAGGTTAATGGGCCAATCACATAAAAAAATTTAGAGGTACTGATTCACCCCTCCCCTCTCAGTACATCATTCCAGTAATTCCAACAGTTATGAGTATGACAATACTTATCCATGTAGGGTTTGTTCTATGGTTTATTCAGCTTAGATCTGCATTCATGTGCTTTATGTTCGTGCTTGTTACAATTATAACAATTTCCATTGAATTTAGAAGTGGATTTAGGAATACCTTTTTCTTTTCTTTTGCAAACATTTTATGTGTGGCCTGGTTTTCCACAATGATAGCATGAGGGCTTGTTTGGCTTTGGATTTGTGTATACATTTCTCTTTTTAGTTTGATTTGATGATTCTCCATGCTCGGTATACCGTAAACCAGTGTTGTTGCTAAGTCTCCTTTGACTGTTCAAAAATTCATCCATGATTTTAGTACTATCTTCAGCTCTCTTAATCATCTCATTATATTGTTTTTGAATCTTCACTTCATTCCTCAAATTCTCATTTTGTTCTCTTAGTTCACCAATATCTTCCAATTTCCTAGAAAGTTCAATGGTTACTCGGTTGGCCTCATGACTCATAGTAACCATCTGATTGGTGATCTCAAAGTAATGTTGTGTAAGACTCAATATTTTAGATTCTTTCTCTTGTAGGTTTTCAATCATTTGTCTCCTATCATCAATAGCCATATTTCTTTCTTGTTCAAATTTCTTTGCATCATTTATGACTTCAACCATTCTAACCATTTGTGTATCTTGACTGATCTGCAGTGCTTTTACTTGTTCAGTAAGTTCTTGATTGTTTTCAGATAGCCTTGATATGATTCCCTCAAATGCATCAAATATGCTACCATATTTAGATCCAGATGTATCAAATGGGTCAGGTATCTCTTCTTCATGATAATCTATCTCATTAAAATGAGATGCCATGTCTTTTCTCTTAACCAGTAGCTTTTTCAGTTTCTCTTTGGCTTCTTTGTATTGTTTAATGTAGATCTGCAACTGCAATTTTTTATTCTCTATAATTTTGTCAAGTGTATAACTTTCCATCGTAAGATCTTTTGTCTTTAGTGAATAAAATTATTAAATAAGAGAAATAGCTCTGATAACAATTGTTGGAATGATAGAAAGGTGTGTACTGAGAGGGGAGGGGTGAATCAGTACCCTTAAAACTTTCCAAAACAAAACATTGTAAACATAAATTATTTTAACTGACTGAGTAGTTTTCTTTCACCATACATGAAATACCATTATAGAAATGTAAATGCATGTTATAAAAATAATAAAAAATTCATGAAGCTCAAATACACATAACACATGTATTTTGGTATTCTAGAAACCCTTGTAAGAAGGCAAAAACTATGATGGGGATGGAACCCACAAAGCTTCACTACTATAGTAATAAAGTAGCCTGTTAGAGCTTACAAAGATTGATCACTTATGGTGATCTTACCCTATTAGGAGTAACAATAAGATTTTTAGATCTACCATTTGAAAATATTTTACAACACAATGTATGTGTGCACTCTGTTAGGAGATTTAAGCAAAGATGGTTAAGTCTACTCTGATAGGAGATTTTGAATGTGTTACAATTATTAGAGAGTAACAAGAAATTGTGACCTAACTAATATAATCTCAATATTGCTGATATCATATCCTTTAAGTGCAATAAATTTATCACCTTGTTGTGATAGATAATAACTTTTGTACTGCACGATAGCCTTGTTGTGATAGATGAAGTGATTGTTTTCCTATGAAAAGGTAGATTTCCAGTTGGTACCTATAGTAAAATGAAGATGAAGAATTTTGGGCCTCTTAAGATCTTGAGAAAGTTTGATTTAGGGAATGCTTATGAAGTTGAGTTACTAGAGGACATTTACATATCTAGTATATTGAACATAGCAGAATTGTATGAATATCATGAGTTAGATAGAAGTGAAGGAGATGGATCAGAGAGTGAATTACAATATCCTAAGAAGTAGAAGGAGGAGGTTGAACACATCTTGGATACTAGAATTGGTCGAAGCACTAGAGGAAAGTAGTATGAAGGATAGCTTGTTAAGTGGAAGAACATATCAGTTGAGGATTCTTCATTGATTTTTCAGGTGGAGTTAAACTGATTTGGTTTTACTTCATCATAGCAAAGTGAGAGGCTCACTTTTCAAATAACCCAGGCTTTCTAATGCTGGAGCATCTTGGGTTTCTGTGCAGTCTTGCATCAACCAAAAAACATTTGAGTTTTATGTTCCTGGTCACCAGTTGCAGTATTTCCTGTTGTGGTTGATCTATTTGTGTTAAAGAGATCATTAGGAATATTTTCCTATGATTGTAACTCATTTGGAGTTATTGTGCCTAAGTTATGCTGGGCTCTTTGGCTGTGTTTAAATTGTGTTCTTCATGTTGCTAAACTGGTCAATGTTTGGATCTTCGAATGGATTTCCTTGTTTGGGGCTACTTATGGATAATTTTTCTATGTGGCTACGTGTTAGGCCGACCTGTTTGTATGATTGATCCTTTTGATTTATCCATTGGTTAAAGATCTTTAGATCTAAGGCCGACTAGGTAGCTAGTTGCTAAAACATTTTGTTTGTCTTGGAAAATGTAATGTTGAGGCTGACTTGTTTGGTTGTGGTCATGTATTTATGTCGGATCTTGGATCTTGTTTAGAGGCAGCTAGGGGAAGTCATTAAGGGATTGAAGAAGGTTGTTTAGCAGTCATAGATTAGGAAAAATAAATAGGTTTTCTTCATAATAAGTCCCTAACATTGGAGTTGGGCATGTTATATTTCTATTTCAGATTTTGTAATTGTTTTACCTATTAATGAAAGGGCTACATATGTGTTCCATACTCTAGATCCGTGTATTTACTTCTCAAAATATTTGAGTTTGTGCTTTGTAAGTCATGATTCAAGGTTGGATTGTTCATTTTATTGGACCCTCTTACCTTGACTGCATCACAAAGATACTTGGAAACATACTATAGAAAACCTAAAGAAGAGGTTTAATGAAATATGGCCTAAGAATGCTTCATTTTTTATAAAGAAGAAAAAAAGTGATATGATATGAAAGCATTTTTTTTTCCTTTTTCTTTGATGGGAACGGGGGAGAAACATAAGGAAAATGTTTTTGTATGGAAAGGTTTTGGTTATTCAATTTTTGGTTAAGGGGGAGTTACTATGTTTGACACTTTGGTGGTTTTTTTTCCATCGATGACAAAGGGGGAGAGTTTTATACATATTTTCTTAGTTCTTTTTGTCTTTTATGTCCAACTATGTTGCCCGAAGGCTTTTCTATGGTTTTGAGTTTTTGACTAGGATTTTTGTTGATTATATGATGTCTGAAAGTAGGGAGTTAGTGTAGAAGATATAACAATGGATCAACATGATAGTACTACATTTGTGCTTTCTAAAAGTTTTATGCTCTATAATTGAAGGTTAAATATGTGCAAATATGTGTAGTGTGGTTTTTAGGTATTGGTCTTGGTTGTGGTGTTCTCTGGTGTTTTGAAAATAGTTTCTAGTGATCCATAAACTATATTATCAAGGCATGTAGTTATGGTAAACTTATGGTCTAGTCCGCATGTTTTTTCATGTTTTTTGACATGGCCAGGTAGCAAGTGACATGGCTTCTGATATAGCGTGTTGACATGGTTTCTAATGTGGAGTGTGAATCTCACCATTACGTGTGGAGGTCTAGATACAAATGGTAGTGTTATCATCCATTAGGAAGTTCACAACTACACATTTATGTTTTCCATGGAAATAATATGTTTTTTGCAAATCTGGTATTGGGTTATGTGAAATGTGTTCATAATCCTTCTTTCTCCTGGGTTGGGTCTTGTTTCCAAATTTAGGTTATGGTGTTATATCTAATAATTATAGTTGGGTCTAGATCTTATACTTATTATTTATTTAAATGGGTTTATGATTAGTGTGACCTATGTATTTAATGATTATCTCTTATCCCTATAGGTCTTTGGTATAGATGCTTTTGGCATAGGACCTTTTTATAATTTACTGATGGTTTGGTTGACTTGAAATTTTTTTGGCATGGCTGACCTTGTTGTAATAGCCAATGACTTATCTTGTATATAAGTACAATAAGTGTTTTGGAAAGTATAAAAAGAGAGAATTATATAGGAAATCAGAGATCTTGAAGAATTTTTTTTATAAGAGCAGAAAGTTCACTTTAAGGATAGATACTATGAGTTGGTGAAATTGAAAGAGTTATGCAGAATAGTTGCGTTGTCAGAAGAGTCATTCTTATTCTTCAAAGGATTTGTATGTGCCTCTAAGATAGTTTGTCTTGGGTGCACAAGGTTGTTGTTGTATCTTACTACTTTGGCAATGAGCCTTTATATGCAAGACCAGAGTAGGGAGCTCCTTTCTATATTAATTTTTTAAAGACATCGAGCCTTTCCACAACAGTGAGCTCCTACCATCATTGTAATAAAATAAAATAAAAACACACACACACACACATGTGTGTGTGTGTGTATCTGTGTGTGTGTGTGTGTTTGTGTGTGTATATATATATCTAAATATATACATAGATACATATATATATATATATATATATGTGTGTGTGTGTGTGTGTGTGTGATATATGTATATACATACATACATACATACACACATACATGCATTGTAATGTCCCTCCTAGGGAACCCATAAGGAAAAAAACTAAACTAAAGGATATATATATATATATATATATATATATATATATATAAACATCTATACTACTACTCTATATCAAGTGTTTCAAGTTTCCTTAGAAAATTTTGCATATTAAGTATGAATGCACAAGAAGATAAAATTTGATTCTAATTCCTTGGGTTCCCTAATGTTACTTCATTAGTAACACTATTCCCTTAAGTTGAGTTACAAGTTTCTTTTTAACTAGGATTTTTTCATGGTTTAAAGTCTTCTCTAGGATATTAATAAAATACTAATTTCAAAACTATGATTTTAAAATTAAATAATTTAATTCCTGAATCCTACTAGTTCATTTCATCCTTAAATAAAATTAAGATTCCTAATTCATTTTAATAACTAAATTAAGATGACAACAATAACTTCTTTAACTTCACAAATATTTAACCATCCTTAAGAAGAATGATACAAGTTCTTTAACCAACAGATACAAGAAAGACTGAACATGAGAAATCCATCTAAGTAATATTATAACAAATCACATCTTAAACACTGAGGTTTCCCTTCCATTATCTGAAAACAAGAAAATATAACAATTCATAATGTAGCCATATATCCATTAGTTTACATCCTTAGATCACTACTAAGTACAAGATCTATAATGAATTACAAATAGTTCTCCCTTAAAACCCATTTCCTAAACACTACTCCCTTCCCTTATTACATTACCTCATAAATGAATTACATCAAAGTATCTACATCCTCCCATGAGGAGTGTACACAAATAGTTACAAGAGTAAATAGTTTAAAAGACTTCCAAATACATGTTGGGACCTCCAAGAGATATCTTCTAAAGTCAAGGGAACACAAACATTAGAAAAAATACCTCGGTAAAAATAATTTTCCACCCAACCACATGAAACCTAAGGTTCCACTCCCCTATGCTAGGGGATGGGTAATAAGACCCCACAGGGTAAAAACAAGGTCAGATGCACAGTATGAGGGGAGAACAAGATGGAATTACTGACATAATAATAGGTGGACACAACGAATAGACTAATGAACATCGAAACAACAACACATTGGGCTAGACTCTAGGCTACCAGTAAGTGAGTGTCATCGCATAGCTCTAACCCCTTGGGTATCCTAGCGGTGGTCCCTTAGTAGACCCTAGTCCCCAAGTAGACACATGCAGGACCAAACATATTTCATGGAGATGAGACTATTTGATTGTGCCAACATACCTGACACCTTCTACCACTCCCATCCATATCCTATGCTAGTATTAATGGCATGGGCGAGACACAAAATTAAAATTGTTTAATGTGTGAATAATCCTTCCCAAATTTATTAATTAAATTTTTTTAGTTGGCTACAACTCTTTGATATGTTATCCTAGCATCCACTTATGGGCCTTGACCCCTATCAAGAGTCACTCACCCACTGGGTTATGAATAACAACACACAAGGATCAAGACAACCCTAAGGTGGGCCTAATAAGTGCAATCTAATGCAATGACTTGAAAGACACACAAAAAGAGAACATATATAGAAGAGTTTTCATTATTCATTACCAATTTACCTATTCAACAAAACTCACTAACAAATAAAATCAATAATACACTTTTGTGCAACCCAATTCACCCAAAATCTTAAAATATAAGTCTATTTGCAATTCATTTCCCCCCCCCCCAAAAAAAAAAAAAAAAAAAATTATTAATTATAAAAACAAAATTTTATTTCTTTTTTAACAAATAAAAATGAAATACAAAATTATACTCAACTTAATTAATAATAAACACACACACAAATTATTTGAAGACACACACAATAAACACAAATTAATGATCTTAAACTCAGAAATTCTAATCTACAAACTTTTAACATTTTTCTTCTTTTTAAGGCTCCACACCTACATGGGTCCTGCAGAGATCCTCACGAAAACAAGAGAAGCTAGAACTAACCTAAGAAAACCTTCTGCAATACCAAGAAATCCCCCCTGCCAATACAATCCACATAAATCTTTCCAACAAAATTCCCAGGTAAAAATCATTCCCATGTAAAACCACCCCCTTCTCTAATGTTTTTAGGAATTATTATATTTCCTATGTACAAGAATAACCTTCCCAAACCAACTTAGTTGGTTTCTATAATGATGTACTTGAATTAATTGAATTTCACAGTAAATACTTTTACCAATGAGATTATTTATTATCTTTAGGGTGAATTCATATTCACTAAATAAATTTATAAGTGGGAGTTATATATACACTTGCATATCATATTAATTTTACTAAAGTAATTATTTCCTTAAAACTCTAATACACAACATTAATACACACACACACACACACACACACATATATATATATATACACATACATACATACATACATACATATACATATATATACATATAGATATATATACATATATATATATATCTGTGTGTGTGTGTGTGTGTGTGTGTATGTAAGATCTAAATTTGGATGAAGAAGAGGGATCTCTTAAGTAATATTGGCATAATGAGAATTGCGTAAGGAGAGAGACCCTAAGTCCAATTTCAACCCTTTACATTTAATTATTATGATGGAGAATGGAGAAATACTTGGAAAGAATAGTGGGATAAGATACTTACCTCATAATATAGCAGATCTAGAAAAACTCATTTTTGAAGCCTGTATTGAGTTTCTGGAAAATCTAAAGTATGATCTAGAACCAAATTGCAGAGATAAACAAAACCCAGAAATATTTTTCTAATCCGACATCGTCTTATGAAAAAGGTCAACCTTGACCCACAAATGTCACCCGTGACCCAATAATGTTGACCCTAACCTGCACAGCATCCACAGAAAATCTGTTCGCGAAGCTTGAAAGAAAGCCGAATAGGGTATCCAAATCTGGTCTCAGATTTACTGTTCTATACCTGTAACTTCTGAAAATAGCACCTGCAAATAACTGAAAAGAAGGGTTTGGGGTGGCTATATAGCATTTTGCCTTAGTCAAACCCCCATTTTGGTGGTCTCCACCTCCACGAATAGCTGAATATATAATATATGTGTGTGTATATTTCTCTTTTGGCAAGAGTCTTAAAATATGCAACATCAAGATCTAATCTTCTAGATTAACAATCTTAACATAACATAGAAATGAGAAAGCAATGCATAGATTTTAATATGATAAAGAAAGTATACCAAGCCCCTAAGGCTAAATTATTCCCATCAACTCACAATCCGTAATTGCTACCCCCATGATAATGTCTTTTTAATGCTTGAATGTTGAGAATGGTAGATCCAAAGAGAAGAGCACCTTCTTGTTTCAATGAAGATCTATAGTAGCTTGTCCTCCAAAATGCTTGAATGAATATAATATGTCTTCGTAGCTTGTATCTCTATATCATCCTCTTACTTGTTTGCATCATCATTTCATCGTGTCATCTCCCAATTTTCTTTCATGATCAAATGAAGACCAAAGAGAGTGTTTATATAGAGATCTCCGTATAGGCCTCCTAGGGCAATGCAAGGGACCCAAATCTAAATTTCACCTCAAATCATGGTCCAATTACAATCGCCAACAAAGGAGGGGATATATTATTTCAAATATCAAAGAAAACACTTTCGCATCCGAGCCCGATGACCCATTTTAAGTTTCGAACCTCGATAAGCTCAAGATTTGAAAGCAGGGACCAACACCTGACAGGGGTCTATGTTGACCTCACCCTTGACCTAGGTCAAGTTTGACCTCAACCCTGACCTAGGTCAAGGTCAACCTCAACCCTAACCTAGGTCAGGGTCAACCTCGACCCTGACCTGAGGTTTCAGGCAGGTCACCAGAAAGTATCTGTGGGATTCCCAGGTCAGCAAGGGACCTAGGAAGGTGAGGGAACATTCCAGAATGTTAGAAAGAAGGCCTATAGGCCTAGAGAGGGTAGGATGAGACCTAGGAAGACCAATACATAGGTCCTACCTAGAAAAAAGAACCATGGGGAGGGAAATCCAGGAGGACCCACAAGATCCTAACCCTAATTTCACCTAAACATGTAGAATCAAGCACAAATGTATCCTAAATGCAAATCTAATATGCAAACATATTAAATAAAGGTGCTAAACCTACCAAAATGGAAGTGCTTCCATTTTAAGATGATACATTTACCCCCCACTTTAGCTTAGATATGATACTACGTGAGTATGCAAGCTAAAGTAAGAAAACATCATAAAGTATAAAAAGGATATAGCCAAGTCCTCAATGCAAAGATCCTGCAAGAAAAAATTAGTTTTTGCAACCTGTAGCACACAAGGTTAATTAAAATCTATAGAGCACCTAAGTCTTACTACTATTATCTTGAGAAGTATATAGAGCCCCTTATGCTCCCCTGGTTCGGCTTACTAATTCTTGGAAGGTGAAACTGGGTGATAAGGTAATTTCTATATACTGAATATGCATTTTATTGAAAATTCTTTTCCTAAACTAGATATAAGGGTCCTAAACCTTCCTAAAATTATTCAAGTTTTTGGGTATCTGAATCATGATTCCAACGCCTCTGACGGCACTAAAAATAGAGTTACCAAACTCAAGTTATGATAAAAAGAGTAGATGTCTATCTAAATGCAAAGGGAAATTCAAATTTAACCTAAGTAATTTCAAATGAAACCCTAATAAAACCCTAATTTACAGCTTATAAATAAGAGGAAGAGATACTTACCTTCTCATTCTTACCATTTGGAGTGTTTTTAAAAAAAAGGAGATAGGATGCCAAACAGAGAGGGATTTTGAGCGAGCCGCATGGAGGTCCTAAGAGAGTGCCTGGCCAACAGACAACCAGTGCCCGAGGTAACTTTCCTATTTTTAATGCTTGTGATTGAAAATTTCATATTTTTCAAGGAAGGCCGACCCTGACCCAAAATTTTTTACCCTGACCCAGTTATGTCGACCTTAACCCACAAAGTTTGACCCTAACTGGGAAGGTTCAGTCCTTTTTGCGGTGCATGTCAACCTTGATCCACAAAGGTCGACCTTGACCAAAGAAGGTTGACCTTGACCCATAAAGGTCAACTTTGACCAGGTAAAGTGGGTACAATAGATGTTTGATGAAGAAATATTGATATGATACATGTCTGTGCTTACAGGATCCAGTCCATCTTTGAGAGCATCCCTTTGGAGGGTTGCTACAGTCTGTCAAAGGGAGTGTCTCCGAGCTACAACAGGATGAGATACAACTATTGAGAGATGTGGGATTGTACTATGTAGTAGTCCTACCACATTTGAGGTTCCATCGGTCCATTATATCAGCCATGATAGAGAGATGGGATGAGGATACTTGTTCCTTCCATCTTCCATCAGGAGAGATCACGATCATGTTGGAGGATGTGTACAGGATCCTACGACTTCCATTCTGAGGTGAGCTTATTAGACCGAGAGTACTGTGGGGTCCTCCTGAGATTTTTGCAGATATGGAGTATTGTTTGGGATGAGTACCACAGATGAGGACCCAATCAGATCAGATCTCTCTATCAGACATAGTAGTAGGTCCGACACCTTTGGTATAGAGAGTGATGCTATGCATACTTTATTTGGTTGTAGTACCCAACACAAAGGGTACAGTATTTTTAGTACCTTTTACCCATCTCATACATAGGATGGAGAGTGATAGGATCATCTTCTCATGTGGCCGTAGCATGTTGGCTCATCTTTATCATGAGTTGAGTTAGCTAGTGAGATACTAGCAGGAGAGTCTTATAGTGTGTACCTTGCACATGTACATGACCACAGGGTACCTTACACATGTACATGACCACAAGGTACTCCTATGATGATAGATGTGAACACACCAATAGCCTTTGTGTATCCATTAGCAGATGTATGGCAGTACAGAGATATCCTCTTTTGGAGGGTATACTTTGACCATGTACCAGTTATAGATGTGATAGGGAGACCTTATTGTCAGATGATAGCATGGCCAGATACCCAACATCATTTGAGACACTCACAGTAATGAAAGCTACTAGAAGGTCCTATCAATCATTTCATGATGTCGTATTACTATGATAGGGTGATGAGACAGTTTGGTTTGGTACAGGGGGTCCCTCAGATAGTACCTAACTATGTATATCTAATGAGATACTATCAGAGACCCGATGCCATATGTCGACCTACAGTGGCTGATATTGTATATAGTGAGATAGATGAGGTTGAGGATGTAGAGGTAGACCCCGAGATATCCTATGCAGGTGTTAGTAGAGAGTATATCAAATATTGGATTTTGTAGGGGACCCATCCTATCTTCCCCGATGACTACCCCACAGGTGATCAAAGTCCTTCAGAGAGGAACCACCAAAGAGATGACATACCAGTTAGAGAGGAGGAGGATCAGAGAGATGAGGAGGAACCTCCCTTTGAGGGAGATCCTATGGAGGAGTAGAGAGTAGAGGAGAGAGCAGAGGGGAGAGAATAGGAGATGCCCCCAGGCCACAGTACAAGTACCAGTGATCAGGCAGTCTATATTTCACCCTTGAGATCATGACGACCTCCCCAAGCACACACAGAGACACCACCTCCTAGGCCTAGATAGAGTGAGCGAGGAGAGGGTAGTCATTCCATGCCCCCACCATCTAGATCCTTTAGTGATACCCAGGCAGGAGATCCAGGTATGATACAATTTTATTTATTTTTAGAATGTTTTGAATAGAAATTTGTCTAGAAGAAATATTTAAAGAAGTTTTACATTTAAATTTTGCAGCGATCATAGCAGAGTGGAGGATTTTTGTATCTGAGGTTCTGAAGGATACATGTATATCCTACTGACTGCCAGCTAGTGAGAGAGAGTCCCTTACAGGACAAAGGGATCCCAAAAGGCATACAAATATCTTCCTATGTGTATAGCGAGAACTGAGGTTATGCAAAGAAAGAGAAAAGAAATTGATGGCTGATCTACAAAGACCCCAGGAGTGTGTCCATGAGATGAGAATAGCAAGGAGTTGCACACGGACTACTGTTCCAATATCCTCATCTTCACACCACAGATCTGAGAGAGCTGGAATCCATCGACCCTCAAAACATAGAGATAGAGATTGATAGATATGGCACATGTGCCACATATGTACCAAACTTAGAAGAATTTTATTTATGAGAAATTTTTTATTTTGAACAATTAATTCTATGGTTGATTACTTATGTTTTCATCAATGCCAAAACTTAATAAAAGAAAGAGGAAAGGAAAAATATGTATGAATGCATTCTAATTTTCATAACTTATAAAATAATTATTCTATAAGGAACACATACATACATAAAGGGAGAATGATGAATTAGGGAAAATAACATTTGAGATGCATAATATTAATAGGTTCCTTAAGAGGAAAACCATTCATATCAGCAATTTTATAAGCACCAGAAGAAAAATCCTCAATTACCAAAAAGGGTCCAAGCCAATTCGGACTAAAATTTCCTTTCTCACCAGGTAGAGCATTTACATTCCTTTGGTTTTCATACAAGACTAAATCACCTATCAAGAATGACCGTTCAATCACCTTGTGATTATTTTGTTTCTAAAGTGATTTATGATAAGACTTAATATGTTCTAAAGCATTTATGTGTTGTTCATCTAACATTTCTAATTCATGTAATCGTTGCTCTCAGAAAGTATCTTTGTCAATGATCCAATGAAATGAAACACGCAAAGATGGTATTTCTAATTCCAAGGGCATAATAGTGTTAGTACCATAAACCAGATTATAAGGTGAAGTGTCAGTGGTCGTACGAACACTAGTCCTATAAGCCCACAAAGCATAAGTAAGTTGTTTATGCCAATCTTTCACATGTTTGTTAACTTTTTTCTTTAATATTTGTTCAATAACCTTATTTGATGCTTCCACTTGACCATTAGATTGAGGGTAGTAGGGTGTAGAAAATCTATGTTAAATATGATATTTCTCCATGAATTTTGTGACTTCTTTATTCTTGAAAGAAGTACCATTACTATCATTCAAGGAATACTGAATCGTGCTATAATATGAATAAGGATAAAATCACAGATAACATCCACTGTAGTAGAATGAAGAGGGATAGCTTCTACCCACTTTGTAAAGTAATCTGTGGCAGTAAGGATGTACGTATGTCCTTGAGAAGAAGCCGGTGAGATTTTTCCAATAAGGTCAAAACCTCGAATGCTAAAAGGCCATGGAGCAACTTGATTACGAAGCTCACGAGTAGGAGCATGAATTAAATTACCATGTTGTTGACACTGAGGACACTTTTTGACAAACATAAAAGCATCTTGCTCCATTGATTGCCAATAGTATCCCATTCTGAGGAGTTTATTAACCAAAGATTTCCCACCAAAATGTCCTCCACAAGAACCAGAATGAGCTTCTGCTAAAGCTACAGGTACTTTTATTTTGTTAAGACATCTTAATAGTAAACCATTGTAAGAACGTTTGTAGATCATCTCTCCTAAAATGATATAACGGGTTGCAAGCTTTCTAATACGATTACTTGTGTTCCTTGTTGCCAATTTTGGAAAATCATCATCTTTCAAAAAATGAAAGACATGCAAATACCATTCATCTAAATGCAAGTTACAACAATCAACAGTAACTTTATTTGAAATTGCAAGGAATTTAAGAGTGTGTATAGTGAATTGAAAGTCTTCATCATTATTCTCAAGACAAACCAAAGAAGTTGCACTTGCCATGGTGTCTGCATGTCAATTATCTTTCCTAGGTAAAGTTTGAATTGTGTAAGAAGAGAATTGTGAAAGAATATCTAGAGTCAAATCTTGGTATTGCATAATTTTATTATTCTTAGTTTGGTAACCTCCTTTGATTTTCTCCATAATTAATTGTAAATCCCTGTAAATTTTCAAGTTTTTAATATGAAGGGATGAAGCTGCTCGTAACCCAACTATAAGAGCTTCATACTCTGCAATATTGTTAGTACAAGGAAAAGTTAGTTTATGTGACATAGGGATCAGTTTATTTGTAGGAGGGACCAAGATAATGCCCACCCTAGAACCTATCTTGCATCTAGAACCATCAAAATATAATTCCCAAATATCTTCTTGTTTGATTGCAAATATATTTTCATCTAGGAATTCTACTGAGGTAACAATTGTATTAGCATGAAGACAAGGATCTTCAGCTAAATAATCAGTTAAAGCTTGTCCTTTAATTGACTTTTTAAGGATAAAATTGAGATCAAATTCTGTAAGCAACATCACCCACTTTGCCAAACGTCCAGAGAGATCAGTTTTTGAGAAAAGGTGTTTTAGAGGATCGAATTTAACAATCACATTGACCTCAACATTCAACAAGTAATGCCGGAGTTTTTGACAAGCATAAACTAAAGCCAAGCATTGTTGTTCTAGTTGAGTATATCGTGTTTCATAGTCCAACAAGGTCCGACTAATATAGTATACTGGTCTTTCCTTTCCTTCATTATCATGTTGAGCCAATAATGCACTCACAACATTGGAAGTATCAGAAGTGTATAGGAGAAAGGGTTTATTGAATTGAGAAGGTTGTAAGATTGGAGGATTAGCAAGATATTCCTTAAATTGCTCAAAGGATTTCTTACATTCCTGGTTCCAAGAAAAAGTGGTATCTTTTCTGAGTAAATAAGTAAAAGGAACAGTCCTATCAGCTAGGTTAGAAATAAAGTGATGAATACATTGTATTTTACCTTGTAAATTGTGTAATTGAGAAATATTCTTAGGAGGAGGCAACAATAGCATCAATCTTTTCAATATCAACCTCTATGCCTCGCTTAGAGATTATAAATCATAATAATTTCCTAGAATCAACTCCAAAAGCACATTTCTTAGGATTTAACCTCGTGTTGTAACTCCTAATTCTTTCAAATATTTGTCTTAAAACAAACACATGATCTTCCCTCTGTATAGATTTTGCCAAAATATCATCCACATAGTCTTTTAGGATCTTATGAATGTAATCATGATAAATTAAAGTCATAGCACGTTGATAAGTGTCTCCCACATTTCTTAATCCAAAAGGCATCATGGCCCAACAAAATGTCCCCCAAGGTGTAATAAATGTGGTCTTAATTTGATCCTCAATATGAATAAATATTTGATTATAACCCGAAAATCCATCCATAAAAGATAATAACGCATGACCTACTGTTGAATCCACAATCATGTTAATATTAGGTAGTGGGGAATCATCTTTTAAAGATGCCTTATTTAAATACCAAAAATTAGTGCACATTCTTATTTTATTTTCTCCCTTAGAAATAGCCACAATATTGGAAATCCTTTTAGAATAATCAATAGAGCGGATGAATCCAGCGCTTAATAGTTTTTCAATTTCAGCTTTAACTAGCAAAGCAATGCCTGGATTCATCTTGCGAATATTTTGTTTCATAGGTTTAGCATTAGGTTTAAGAATGATATTATGAGTAACAATTTTGGGGTCTATACCTGACATATCTGAATATGTCCAAGAAAAGATATCCTTATATTCCAGTAAGAGAGAAACCAGTTGATCATGTTCATCTTGACTCAAACACTTTCCAATTTTGATTATTTTTTCAGCATCATTCTCATCCACTTGAACCTCAATGGCCTTAGTTATTAATAAATAACTTTGTATGGGAGAATCCATTGGTAAAGGAGAGGTATCTTGATCATCATTTTCTCCAAAGTAGGCCTCACTATTCAGACAATAGAGCTTTCTTCTTTTGTGATGAAATGTAGGTAGATCTTGATAAGCTCCTAAAAATTCAGTGAGGGCTTCATCCTCAAGAAAGATGTCCAAACTAGGCTTTTGATCCATGTTAAGGAGAAGCAGATTAACCAATTTCAAATGTCCACCACAAATATGATTATCATTAAGGGGAAAAACTGATGGTTTTCTATAAGGTTTGAATCCTAGCCCATAAGTATAATCACAACCTTCATTATCCAAGGGTACTTGTATACCTTGTTCATATTTACCACAACCCTTTCCATTAAATCTTGATTTCCTGAGTAAATGATAACCAAAACCATATCTATTGGCCATATTAGATTGAGTTAAAGGAGCAGTGTATGTCACAATGTCATAGCAATCTAGTTTTATTGCCTCAATTGTTTCATCGTGAGTAGCAGCAACAAAGTTACTTTTTAATTCCTCAGAAAGAGGAGATGGAATAAAAACTTGTTTTTCAAACTTAGTTTGTTCTTTCATAAATTCCAAATTTGAGACTTTATATTCTCCTAGGAAAGTAGGATTAAAATCCAATGTTCCCCAATCATCTTCTATTAGGGAAGAAGATGGAATTTCATCTTGTTTAACCTCAGGCAGTTGCTTAGGTTTTTTAATTGGTTGTATAGGCTCAGGAACCTTAGCATATTCTGCATTCAAGTAAGGATTTGGTGCATCATCCGCATGTAGTGCGTACATCAGATTGTTATAAATGAAACTAACCTTGCGATGAAGAGTAGAAGGAACTGCATGCATAGTATGTAACCAAGGTCTTCCTAATAAAAGGTTATAATTGAGTGGTCGAGGCATAACATGGATAGGAGTATAGAGAAGCATGGGACGACCTTTAATAGGTAGCATAATAATACCCAAAGTTTTCTTTGCAATATTATCAAATCCATGAATAGGGATATTATCTGGTTGAATAGTTGTAAGATCGGCCTTAATTTCCCTAAGCATATCCATGCTACAAACATTAAGCCCAGATCCATTATCAATCAATGTTTTGCAAATTATACTCTTATTAATAGAGACAACAACCATAAGAGCATCATATTGATTCTGCACCTCAACATTAGGTAAATCATCATCCAAAAACACAATAGGAGGTACAGAAGGAATAGTATGCATGCATTCCAGAAATGAATTAATGTTCTCTTGGTTATGAGGTGTAGCGGACAAAGTAGATAAAACTTTTTGCAATACCTCATGATATGTAGAAGTTTGAAGTAATTCCCATAAAGATATCTTAGCCGAAGTAGTGCGTAACTGTTCCACTAAATCATATTCCTTAAAGGAAGAAGGTAACCTAGGTACTTGAGGAAGCATAGGTTGGGCAGGAGGTAAAGTAGCTGGGACAGTAGGTTGGGGATTATTTCGGGTGCGATAAGCATGCAAAATAGAATCTGTGTTATCGAAGAAATCCAAAGGATCTCTAGGTTTACCCTTTATAGTCATTTGAGGACACCCTTTTACTGTCATCAAAGGTTTTGGAAATACCATTTTAGGTGTCTCAATGTGGCAAATAGAGGAATATGAAGGTAACCATGCATACACTCTATGGTAAAGGTCAATTGGAGAGATTGTGGAGGAAGATGAAATAGGAATGGGATCCATGGTGACCTCATTCAAACCATTTTCATTCTCACTTCCATGTACCTCATTAGGGGGTCTATCATTTTGTACAACAAAATTTGCATCAAAATATTCCAAACAAAAATCATACATGTTGAACTACAAGCATGAAAAATGTAAATGTTTTTATATTTTTAAATTAATTTTGTGTATTTTTATTTTTAAAATATAAATGCAAGAAAAATAAATCTACTTCTATGTTCATGCAATATGTAAAATAAAATGTAAATCTAACACCAAGGAAAAAGAAAGTGTTGTCTATCGCGGGTTCACCAAAATGTAAGATCTAAATTTGGATGAAGAAGAAGGATCTCTTAAGTAGGATTGGCATAATGAGAATTGCGTAAGGAGAGAGACCCTAAGTCCAATTTCAGTCCTTTACATTTAATTATTATGGTGGAGAATGGAGAAATACTTACAAAGAATAGTGGGATAAGACACTTACCTCATAATACAGAAGATCTCAAAAAATTCATTTTCTGAAGACTATATTAATTTTCTAGAAAATCTAAAGTATGATCTGAAACTGGAACGCAGAGACGAACAAAACCTAGAAATATTTTTCCGATCCAACACCATCTTATGAAAAAGGTTGACCTTGACCCACAAATGTCACCCTTGACCCAATAATGTCGACCCTAATCTGCACATCATCGACAGAAAATATGTTCATGGAGCCTGAAAGAAAGCCGAAAAGGGTATCCAAATTTGGTCTTAGATCTGTTGTTCTGTACCTGTAACTTCTGAAAACAACACCGGAAAATATCTAAAAAGAGGGGTTTGGGGTGGTTATATAGGGTTTTTCCTTAGTCAAACCCCTATTTTGGTGGTCTCCACCTCCACAAATTTCCGAATATATAATATATGTGTGTGTATATTTATCTTTTGGCAAGAGTCTTAAAATATGCAACATCAAGATCTAATCTTCTAGATTAACAATGTTAACATAACGTAGAAATGAGAAAGAAATGCATAGATTTGAATATGATAAAGAAAGAATACCAAGCCCCAAAGGCTAAATTATTCCCATCAACTCATAATCTATAATTGCTACCCCATGATAATGTCTTTTGAATGCTTGAATGTTGAGAATGGTAGATCCAAAGAGAAGATCACCATCTTGTTTCAATGAAGATCTATAGTAGCTTGTCCTCCAAAATGCTTGAATGAATATGATATGTCTTCCTAGCTTGTATCTCTATATCATCCTCTTACTTGTTTGCATCATTATTTTGTCATGTCATCTCCCAATTTTCTTTCATGGTCAAATGAAGACCAAAGAGAGTGTTTATATAGAGATCTCTGTATAAGCCTCCTAGGGCAATGCAAGAGACCCAAATCCAAATTTCACCTCAAATCATGGTTAAATTATAATCACCAACCAAGGAGGGGATATATTATTTCAAATATTGGAGAAAACACTTCCGCATCCGAGCCCGGGGACCCATTTTAAGTTTCAGACCGCGATAAGCTCCAGATTTGAAAGCGGGGACCAACACCTGACAAGGGTCTATGTCGACCTCGCCCTTGACCTAGGTCAAGGTCAAGGTTGACCCGGACCTAGGTCAAGGTTGACCTTCACCCTGACCTAAGGTTTCAGGCAGGTCACCATAAAGTATCTGTGGGATTCCCAGGTCAGTCGGGGACCTCGGAAGGTGAGGGAACATTCTAGGATGCTAGAAAGAAGGCCTAGAGGCCTAGAGAGGGTAGGATGAGACCCAGGA
>MU223061.1:3132265-3143598 GCA_018584345.1 Thuja plicata | reverse complement strand
GTGTCCACTTCCTTTCACTCCTTTACATTGGAGTCATGGTGGTTTTTTCATTGATCCAGGGGTTCTTTCATTCTGGGGGGCTTTGGAGCCTTGACCCTCTCTCACGGGGGGGTTGGCAACACGCATTGTACTACTGGCTTTGAGAGAGTCTCTTGAAGTCATACTTTTTGTCTTTGCTTGCTTTTATATCTCTTTTTGGAGAGGAGTTTTTCCCACTGGGTTTTCTCCTTTGTCTCCGGTTTACAGAGATTTCCTTATATTGGGTACCTGATCACGCCTTGTTGCTGGGACCCATTTCCTGCTTTCTTAGCTGTACTAGGTTAGCTTACCTCCTGAGCTTCTCTTAAGGGGGGTGTTAGAGTAATCAGTTAGTTTACTTACTCTTTTTTTCTGAAGCTATCTCTTAGGTGCATATAATTAATACTTTATATTAATTATATTGTGCAACCTAGCATTTCTATTTTAGGGTTTGTTCACCTTTAAAGGTTGAACTTTGTAATATTTTTTCACAACTTAGAGAATAATATCGTGACTCTTCTTTTGAGCATCTCTGAGTTCTGCTTTTTCATTTTTGTGCTTCTACTTTGTATCAGGTCATTTGCATGTAGGTGTATTCAGGTTCTATGGATTTGCATGTTTCTCAAATCCTACACCCTATTTGCCCTAAGTGTGATCATACCCCTAATTATGTCAAGCCAATTCTTCAATTTATTGGCATAATTCATTTAAATCAAATTTAAATTTCCTAAGTGATTTTATCACTAAATTAAATTAATTTCCTTATCCAATTAAATCAAATCGATTTAAATAAATTAAAACAAATAAAAAACATGGCTAAAGAAATTAATAAAAGGAATTAAATAAATCTTAATTACATTTCCATTTGTAAAAGGGAAAGTCAATTCTCTAGCCAATGAGAGTGAAACCACTTGGATCACCTCACATGGGTCACCAAAGATTCAATCTCCACCTCTCTTCCACTTTCAATCCTAACTTCTCATTCACCAAATTCTTCTATAAATAGAATGAATTTTAAGCTCAATGGGCCCCTAATCTTAGAAGTAAAATTATGCTGCAAATATTGATAGAATTCTTAATGCATTTTAGCTCATTTTCATTGAATTGTTATAATCTTCAATTTTAGAGCTTAAAATGAACATTTCTTGAGCATATTAGACTAATTTCATTTGAATCTTCTATTCTAAGTTGTATATGTCACTAATAAATGCATAATCTGAGGGAAATTATAGCATTATTCACACTCCTCTTAGATAGGAAGCAATAAGTCAGTTTTAGTGAATGATTTTCTTTTTTACTCTTTCTTTTCACTAATATAACAACTTATTGAAGTGTTGTGTTGTAGACAACAGGTACACAAATAACACACATTTCTGGCACCCATCGTGGGGCCGAATATCAGATTTTACCTCACCTTAATATTCTTTTTGGACTAATTTCTTTTCTCTATTTTCAAGTACAAATTCGCCTTAAGTCACCAAGGCTCGCATTGAGGAAATGGGATCGCATTGAGGAAATTGCATTGCATCCTCAATATCAAGGCTTGCATATGGGGAATCCTGCATCATTTCTAGTAAAGAATCATTTCTAGTCAATTCTGGGCCGCATTCAAGAAAGACAATCACATTCAGGGAAAATAGGATCGCATCTAGTTTTTGAATTTGCAATTTGAGAAGTCTAAACACTGATCTTTGGATGTTTTTTGTCTCTGTCTATTAAACAACCTAATTCTTATTTGCAGATTGTTGTCTGTACCTTTTTTCTCAAAAATGTGGAAAGGAAATGGCTAACTTGTGGTTTGCAATTTTTTGATAGATTAACTTGATTTACTTGTTCAAAGTTTTCACATTAAATACACTTTCTAATCATTTTTTAAATCAATCAGAAGAGTATGCTCTTTTCCTTCAAGGAAAATTAGAAACTCAAAATTTGACGTAGGACATGAGAGGAATTTGGGGTAAATGAACAAGGAAAGCCTCTCATTGTATAATTCCTTTTTGGAAAGTAATTGAACAACACAAATCACTAAATCTTGTGGGACTAATTGAACAAGCCACGTCATATAATTTTCTTTGGTTTGAAATTGAACAACACAAGTCATCTAAAACTATGGGAAAAAGAACTTCGTTGTCTAATTTTGGATAGTATAAATGAACAAGCAAAGCACTTAAATTTGTGGGAAAAAGAACAATCAAACTTTGCTTTTCAAGTAGTTGTGTTTTCATAATCTAGGAACATTTAAATCAAACTTAAGCTTGTTTCTTGATCTCACAAGAGGATTTTCTCTTTCTTCCAAGTGGAGGAATCAATAACTCATCATGGGGGATTGATTTGTGAATGAATTCGTTTGAGGGAAAATAACCTTTATTGAAGTTCTTGTGGGAAAAAACAGCATGGAATAGGAGATTATTCTCTTCTTTTTTTGAAGAATTAGAAATATTGAAATCCTAAGCTCATGAATCCTTTGTATGCTTTCAAAAAATTAGAGGGCCTACTTGTTGAGGAAAAAATCTCCTGGGAATGACCCAAGTGAGGACACGTTTTATGCCAATGCTTCCAACTCTCTATAAATAATTGCTTCCTTGTAGGCTAAAGCCTCGGAAGATGGAGCCGGTTTTGTTCTTCAAATTTTGACATCATTCCTTGAAAATTCTTGGGTGTGTGTAGAGCAGATCCCCTTGAATCTTGCTTGAGAGACTACACACATTTGAGTACTCATAGGGCTATATGCCTTAATTTTTCCTTGTGTAATTCTATGGGAGATTATTTCGAATGGATTTCCCCATCATAATAAACAAATTATAGTCAAAAATACAAGATTCATCCTCGAAATGGTGATAATCTTTATGCAAGGAAAATAGTGATTGCCCCAAGATACTCATCATTTTGTGCCCTCACTTACATTTGGAGTCGGAAAATATGACATCATAATGAGAGCCATTGAATACTTGGTGATGGCCATATTCTGATTAGCATTTGAGTGTGTACCTAAGTGTACGAGAAAATATTTTCATCCTATGCTTAGAAACTAGGGATTAAGGATGTGTTTGTTCACCCCTAACAATGCAACAATGCTTGATGTGCTTAAAATATCATTAAAAAGATCAAACCTTCAAACAAGAAACAAAATTCAATCCTAGTGCAGGAGCACCTAGGTGGGCTAGTTGATACAATGTAACCTAGCGCTTCTTCTATGTTTTGGCTTGTAGCGGTTCAAGCCAGACCACTGGGTGAATAAAGGGACCAAGTGTCCTAGTGTGTAGAGTGTTAAGTAGGAGGATGTGTCTTGTTAGGTCCTTAGAGACCTTTGTGTCCATTTAGGCCCATTAGGGTGAATTTGGTATTTTTTTTCCAAATGAATCAAACAAGGGACTAGAGGTCCTATTTTATGTTATTTCATCCTAATTAGGGGTTTGGGAAAGTTTGGAAAAGGTTAGACCAAGTTTGGATACTATAGCTAGAAGTTGCAAAAAGTTGTCAATGTTGTCATGAAAAGAATGCAATTTCAAAGGAATTAGTTCCTTAACTATCTGAAATCAGTTTCTTAGTACTTGGGTCAACTATATAAGACCATCCTTGATTTTTTGGAAGGGTTGGAAAGTTGGAATAATTTTATGTATGGACTGTGTAATGCAATAACAGTGACTGTTTGTGTGTTTTGGGGTGATCGGATGGTTTAATGGATTAAATTTACTTATGTAGGATTTTTTTAGTGTAATGTAGGTTGTTTCAAGACTTCTTGTGTTGATATATTGTTTGATTCAATAGTTTTAGTTGCTTGTACAAAATCTTTTAAGTTTGGTCCAGTCGCTGGTTTGATTTTGAGCATTGTCTACAAATGGGGTCATAACTCCATTTTCCATCGTGGAAATTGCATGGGTTCTTGGATTATGGTGGTTGACTCCATGTAAATTTTTTATAGTGAAGGAGGAACACTAGAAGTTATGGCATCCATTTTTAAGGTGATGCCCTAGGCGAGCCAGTGAGGCATGGCTAGGGATTACCAGTAGTTGCAGAGGCATTTTGGTGGATTGAAAGAAATCATAGCTTCAATCAAAGCTTGGGGAGGAGTAGGGTAGTGTGTTATGAGGTCCCAAGGTGAGTGGGAAGATTTGGTGAATTTTTTTTGACAGAAAGAATGGATTTTCTATCATACTAGTTTTGAAACCCTAAAAACCCTAATTTTTAGCCTTGATTATAGGCAGAGCTGTACGGATAGCTTGGGAGCCCTAGACCTAGAAAATATCTAGTGTCATGGAAGAGGGTATCAGGATCCTATAATTTTTTGGACACTTTTTAAGACATTTTTTGAGTTATTGCAGGAAAGGTGACTAAGTAGGGCTAATTGCTTGTAGCCCTATTTGGGAAGCAATTGTGGAGTTTCTTGGAACTCCATTAGGGTTCTGATGCAAAGTGTGCTTGCAGGAGATGGAAAGGGTCCTATGAACATCTTGGAAACCCTAATCCTCTTTGTGGATTGAGAATTAGCTAATTTGGGTTAGTTGGAGCATTTTTTGCAAATGAGGCAAGAAAGACCATTTGAGGTCTACAAGGAAGTTTGGAAGTGTTTTGTTCTACATAATGGTGTCCTCTAGTTGAATGGATTAGGATCTTATGATAAGAATCCTAAGGAGCCTAGCGATAGTGAAAGCAACCCTAGTAGGTCAATAGAGTGACCTAGAAGACCCTAGAGGAGGTCTAGGAGGAAGCATGACTAGTGCTACATCAGAGTGGTATTAGAGCAAGTTGAGAAACTTGGGAAGATTGGTATATGTCAGAAGTGGAATCTAGTGGTTCTACAAAGATGGTGACAAATGCAGAATTAGCCAAGGACGTGGAAGAGAAAAAGGAGAAAAATAGACTCCTTTTTAGTACCTTGGAAGCAATGAGGTTAAAGATGGAAGAACTAGCCAATGCTGGTAGGAAGAAAGACTTTGAAGCTGAAACCAGTAGTAGAGGTAAGAAAAAGATTGAAGAGGAAGACTTCATCCCCAAACCAGACCCAATGTTGAATGACCATAAATGCATTAAGTGGAAAGGATTTAGAAGGTATACTCTTGTTTGGAGGAAAGATGGAGATTGAAATAGTCATGGACTGGATTGAAGCAATGGAGAATCACTTCGAGTGTGAGGGTATATCTGAAGCCTAAAAGGTCAAAGTGGCCAAGTCTAGACTTAGGGGGTCAGCCTTGACTTGGTGGAAATACCTTCAAGATGAGGGGGTAAGCATGGGAAATCAACTGATAGAAAATTGGAATGCCATGGTAACTAAGTTAAAAGAGAATTACCTTCCAGAGGATTATGAGATCTAGCTTCATAGGAAGAGACAAAACTTGAAATAGAAAGACCTAGATGTGGCCTCATATACTAAGGAATTCTAGAGATTGTGTCTAAGGTCTAAACTGTAGGAGGAAGAGTCAATCAAAGTGACTAGATACTTGGGTGGATTGAAGTGGAATATCCAAGAGGAGATTAGCCTATGGACACCTACTACAATTCAAAAGTGTCATCAATTGGCTATAAGAGTGGAAGAAAAGAATAAGAAGAAATGGGATTCTGGCTTCAAGAATAACAACAACAATAGAGGCAAAGGGAGAGACCAAAGAAACAAAGAGGGGGTTACCAAGGTAGGGGTAGTGAAAAAAGGTCACAAGGAGAGAATAAGCTGATAGAGAAGTAGACTGAAAGAAGCTCAAGAGGAGGCTATAACAGAGGCAGGGGTAATCATGATGGTTCTAACAAAGGAAGAGGAGGTAGGAGTAGTTATTATTTTGCAACCATGAAATGTTATCATTGTGGACAATCAGGCCATCCAGCCTATAGATGTCCAGAAAAACCTTCTACAACAAATAGTGACAAGAGGGTAGCATATACACATGAAGACACTTCAAGTGTCAAAACCCCTAAAATAGACCATCTAGATTCAGAGATGGGTGAGAATTTGATGTTCAGGAGAGTGTTGATAAGGAAGCCAATCAAAGATGAGCCCAATCATAGGAGAGCTCTTTTTAGAATAAGATGTAAGATCTTAGGTAAAGTTTGCAAATTGATAGTGGACTCTGGTTCAACTGATAATATCATTTTAGAAGAGGTAGTCGTGAAACTTAAGCTAGCCAAGATACCCCATATGAATCCCTATAAGATGACATGGCTCAATAAAGGCCAAAGTGTGTTGGTTAATGAGAAAACATGGGTAGGGTTCTCAATAGCAGGGTATAAGGACTAATTTCTTTGTGTCATCCTACCAATGGATGCTTTCCATTTACTACTTGGGAGGTCTTGGAAATTTTATAATGGGGCAGTATTTGATGGGAAGGAGAATTCCATCACCTTCAAGAAAGGAGGGAAGACTTTCAAAATTCAGTCTTTACTAGAGGATGAAGAGCCACAAACTAGAAGTCCTAATATTATGTTGTGCAGTGGTAAGGATTTTGTAAATGACATCAAGGATGATGAGGGGGAAGTTTATGCCATTGTGCTAAGACCTAAGGAGGAGGAACAGTCAGTGAAGGAGCCATTACCAACAGAGGTGCAAGAATTGTTTGAGAAGTACAAGGACATTGTGAGTGATGGTACTCCTACAACCCTACCACCTAAGAGGGTTATAATTCATCAAATAGAATTTGTGCTAGGGGAAGCCCTACCCAATAAAGAAGCATACAAGCTTACTCCAAATTAGAACTTGGAAGTAGCTAGGCAGGTACAAGAACTCTTGGATCAAGGCTTGATCAAGAAGAGTATTATCCCTTGTGCAGTTCAAGTTGTTTTGGCATCCAAGAAGGGAGGAAAATGGAGGCTTTGCATTGATTCAAGGGAAATAAACAGAATCACAATAAGGTATAGATTCCCTATACCTAGGATAGAGGATCTTAGGGATTTCCTAGGAGGGCCAATGTACTTTACAAAGTTGGATTTGAAGAGTGGTTATCACCAAATTAGGGTGAAGGAAGGTGATGAATGGAAAGTAGTATTCAAGACCATAGATGGGTTATATGAATGGATTGTTATACCATTTGTCCTCTCTAATTCTCCAAGCACATTCATGAGGCTTCTGAATGAGGTGCTCAAGGACTTCACAGGGAAGTTTGTGGTGGTATATCTTGATGATATACTCATATTTAGTAAGATAAGAGAGGAGCATATCAGAAGTGTAGAGACAGTATTGAAAAGGTTGCATGAAGAAAAATTGGCTATCAACCTTGATAAGTGTGAGTTCTTCAAACAAGAACTAGTCTACTTGGGCTTTGTAGTGTCCAAGGGGTCTTTGAAGATGGAAAAAGGCAAAGTTGCTGCTATCCTAAACTGGCCTCCACCTACCATAGCCACAAAGGTAAGGAGTTTCCAAGGCCTTTCCCAATTTTATAGGAATTTTATTAGAAATTTTAGTGGGATATGTGCACCATTGATGGATACAATAAAGGGTTGGGTTAAAACTAAGTTCAGATGGACGGTAGAAGCAGGGAAATCCTTTGAGTTGTTGAAGAAACAAGTAACTACTCAACCAGTCCTACAATTGCCAAGCTTTGAGAATTTGTTTGCCATTGAGTGTGATGCTAGTGGAATGGTAGTATGGGGTGTATTGAGTCAAGAGGGTAGACCAATTGCCTTATTTAGTGAGAAACTAAATGAGGCTAAGAAGAGATACTCTTCTCATGATTTGGAACTATATGCTCTAGTTCAATCTTTGAGAAAGTGGAGGAATTATCTATTGCCTAAGGAATTTGTGGTATTTACTGAAAATTAGGCTCTTAGTTACATTAACACACAAGAGAAGCTAATAAATAGGCATTTGAAGTGGATGGAGTACTCGCAAGCATTCACTTTCACTATAAAGCACAAGAAGGGTTAACTTAATAAAGTGGCAGATGCCTTAAGCAGGAGATTGTTGATAGTACAAGAAGTCCAATTGAATAGCATTGGGATTGATAGTTTCAAAGATATATACAAAGAAGATGAGGATTTTGGCAAGGCCTATAAGGTATGTGTTAATTTTAAAAATAATTTTCATAGAAAGTTCTCTGATTTTACTTTGGAAAAAGGATTTTTGTTCAAGGGAAATTAGTTGTGTGTACCTAAAGGGTCAATGAGGATGAACCTCATACAAGAGAAACATAATGGTTCTCTAAGTGGTCATTTTGGTAAGGACAAAACCTTGGATCTAGTACAAAGGTTCTACTATTGGCCAAAGTTGGTAAAAGATGTCACCAAGTATGTAGAGCAGTGTGTTGTTTACATGAAGGCAAAAGGAGGAATGAGTAATGCAGGGTTGTATCATACTCTACCAGTCCCTAAGAGGCCATGGAAGTGTGTTATTATGGATTTTATTGTGGGCTTACCCAAGACCAAACAAGAATATGATAGCATTTATGTAGTTGTTGATAGATTTAGTAAAAGAGGGCATTTCATTCCATGACAAACTACTAATGATGCTAGCCACATCACCTATCTATTTTTTAAAGAGATTGTGAGGATACATGGTCTTCCTTTGAGCATAGTCTCTGATAGGGTTGTGAAATTTATGAGTCATTTTTGGAGGACATTGTGGTCAAGATTGGGAACTAATCTATCTTTTGGTTCAGCTTACCACCCTTAGAATGATGGCCAAACTGAGGTGGTAAACAGGGTGTTGGGTAACCTATTGATGTTCCTAACTAAGGAGTATGGGAAGAATTGGGATGTGGTCATTCCCCAAGCAGAATATGCTTACAATGACAGTAAGAATAGGATGAAGGGGAAGAGCCCATTTGAGGTGGTTTATGGGATGCACCCAAGGGGTGTTTGTGAGCTCAAGGATCTTGGTGTGATGGAGTACAAAAGTGGCCATGCAGAGGACTTCACCCATACCATGAAAGAGATCCAAGACCAAGTCAAGAAGGAGATCCAAGACAGTCAACATAAGTTGAAATCCAAACTTGATGAGAAGAGGAAGGATGTTCAGTTTGAAGTGGTTAACTTTGTCATGGTTCACTTGAATAAATCAAGGCTATAGAAGAGTGTCCCTACCAAGATTTAGATGAGAAGGGTGGGACCTTGCAAAATATTGGAAAAATATGGGACTAATGCCTATAAAGTGGACTTACCTTTAGACTTGAGCATATCTCCATTGTTTAATGTTAAATATTTAATCCAGTTCAGAGGGAAGATGGATGAGATCAATCCAAATAGTTAGGGGGTCAGTGTTGATGTGGAGGTTGTTGTCTTACCTCCAAAGTTTCATATGGTAGCTAACAAAGTTCTAGACTCTCAGGTTAAGAAGACTACTACACACAAGGTCTACATGGAAAATTTGATTCAGTGGAAGGATAGACCACAGTCAGAGGCCTCATGGATTGTAGAGGTAGATTTCAAGAAGGTGAGCATCTCAGAGGATCTACTGGCCACATGAGTGACATAGCTTTTCCTTTTGGGGGAGTATGGTGCAGGAGCACCTAGGTGGGCTAGTTGATACAATGTAAACTAGGTATTCTTCTATGTTATTTCTTGTAATGGTTCTAGCCAAACCACTAGGTGAGTAGAGGGACCAAGTGTCCTAGTGTGTAGAGTGTTAAGTAGGAGGATGTGTCTTGTTAGGTCCTTAGAGACCTTTGTGTCCATTTAGGCCCAATAGGGGGAATTTGGTATTTTGTTGCCAAATGAGTAAAATAATGGAATAGAGGTCCTATTTTATTTTATTTCATCCTAATTAGGGGATTGGGCAAGTTTGGACAAGGTTAGACCAAGTTTGGATACCATAGCTAGAAGTTGTAAAAAGTTGTCAATGTTGTCATTGACAACATTAACAACTTTTATGACAAGAATGAAATTTTGAAGGAATTATTTCCTTAACTATATGAAATCAGTTTCTTAGTTCTTGTTTCAACTATATAATACCATCCTTAAGTTGTTGGAAGGGTTGGAAAGTTGGAGTAATTTTGTGTACGGACTGTGTAATGCAATAACAGTGACTGTTTGTGTGTTGTGAGGTGATCAGATGGTTTAATGAATTAAATTTACTTCTATAGGTTTTGTTTAGGGTAATGTAGGTTTTTTCAAGACTTCTTGTGGTGATATACTATGTGATTCAATATTTTTATTTGCTTGTACAAAATCTTTTAAGTTTGGTCCAGTCGCTGGTTTGATTTTGAGCATTGTCTGCAAATGGGGTCATAACTCCATTTTCCACCCTGGCACTTTCACGAGCTCTTGTATTATGGTGGTTGACTCCATTTACATTGTGTATAGTGAAGGAGGGACCCTAGAATTTATGGAATCTATTTTTAAGGTGATTCCCTAGGTGAGCCAGTGAGGCATGGCTAGGGATCACCAGTAGTTGCAGAGGCATTTTGGTGGATTGAAAGAAACCATAGCTTCAATAAAATATTGGAGAGGAATATGGTGGTGTGTTATGAGCTTCCAAGGTGAGTGGGAAGATTTGGTGAAGTTTGTTTCATAGCAAGAATGGAGTTTCTATCAGACTGGTTTTGAAACCCTTAAAACCCTAATTTTTAGCCTTGATTATAGGCAGAGCTGTACGGATAGGTTGGGATCCCTAGACCTAGAAAATATATAGTGTCATGGAAAAGGGTATCTGGATCCTATACTTGTTTGGACACTTGTTAAGAATTTTTGTGAGTTATTGCAAGAAAGGTGACTAAGTAGGGCTAATTTCTTGTAGCCCTATTTGGGAAGCAATTATGGAATTTCTTGGAACTTGATTAGGGTTTCGATGAAAAGTATGCTTGCAGGTGATGGAAAGGGTCCTATGAACATATTGAAAATCCTAATCCTCTTTGTGGATTGAGCATTGGCTGATTTGGGTCAGTTGGAGCATTTTAGGCAACTGAGGAAAGAAAGACCATTTGAGGTCTAGAAGAAAGTTTGGAAGTGTTTTGTTCTACATAATGGTGTCCACTAGTTGAATGGATTAGGATCTTGTGATAAGAATCCTAAGGAGCCTAGGGATAGTGAAAAAAACCCTAGTATCTCAATAAAGTGACCTAGAAGACCCTAGAGGAGGTCTAGGAGGAAGAAAGACTAGTGCTACATCAAATCCTTAGACTACATGCTATGTTTTTCACTCACTGAAAAGTCTCAGAAAATAATCTGCAAACAAACAAATTTTACACATTCTGAGAAAAATTTAACAAACTTGACAAACATTTACAGAACATCAGAGGCTCGCCTTTAGTTTGTACTTTCTTGCATATGGTTTTGAATTTATTAATTATTTTAAATTTTTTTTTGTATTGCATGTCAAGTTTTGATTTAGTGTTTTTCAAGTTAACTGATTTTTTTTCTATTTTTCACAGGGCAGTTTACCTGTTTATGGTGTTGCA
>MU223061.1:3077961-3124248 GCA_018584345.1 Thuja plicata | reverse complement strand
ATTGAGGGTTAGAGTTAGGATTAGGATTTGTATTAAGTCTAGGTTAAGAGGTATAATTTGGATTATGTATAGGGTTAGGGTTTAAATTAGGTCTAGAGATAAATGAGGATTAGAGTTAGATGTAAAACTAATATTATGGTTGGGGTTAGCATTATCTCGGAGATCTAACTACACCCTAACTCCTATTAAACTATATCTAACAAAATTAAATTAAAACATATCTAACAAAATTAAATTAATTAAATAACTAACACATTTAATTAACTAAAAAAAAGATTATATTAATTACATATAACTCATTTTATATAAAATCATATTATTTTATTTCTATGATTAAAAAAAATAATACTAAATAAACAAAAATAACTATTAAATTAAAATATTTCTTTTAAATTACAAATATTTTCTATTAATTAAACAAAAAATAGCTATTAAACAAAGATTTTTAATTAAAAAACAATTATTTAATACTAAATTAAAAAAACAACTAAAAAATAACATTTAAAAACATTAAAATAAAAAAATAAAAAAGGTACTTACCCCTTCCGGCCGGAATACCGTTATAGCTCTCCTCACAAGCCTATAGCCGGTAAATGACAATGAGCCATGTGGGCCTTTTTTTTTCTTATATAAACTTTTGGGGGTCTGGCCGGACCCCCTTCCGGTCGGAAGGGGTTCGGCCGGACCCCCCGCGCCACATAGGCACCACAAGGGTCCGACTGGACACCATCCGGCCGGACCCATTCTGGCCGGACCCTTTCTGGCTAGACCCTCCTAGGATGTCCTCTACTATGACACACTATTATACTTTTACCCTTGTTCATTTCCTTTTGACAAGAGTATTAACATGATTCCATTTCCTCCCACTATGGACAGGCCTAAATATGAAAAGTACAAGGGAAAGACTGATCCACATGACCATTTGAGAGAGTTTTGTGCTCTAAGAATTGAGTACATGCACGAACCAACATACCTAATGAGGCTATTTCTAGAAAGTCTAAGTGGAAATTCTATGGAGTGGTTCTCCAAACTCACACCAAAGGTGAAATATTTTGAGTTAATACAATGTTTTGTCCAACATTACACCTACAATATACAACATGACATAACCATGATGGACTTATGTAACACAAAACAAAGAACCGGTGAATCATGTAGACATTTATTACAAAGGTGGAGGAAAATCTTTGCGAGGTATTCAAGGGCTAAACCCAAATTAGAAAAGATGGAAATCTTTATTAATAACTTGATACCTGAATTAAACTATGCTTTGCAAATGCAAGATTCACCCAGCTTTGATAGGATGATCAAAAATGCCATCTGTATTGAAGAGGTCATGGTTAAGAAAGGATAAATCACCCTTCAAAGTGATAACAAATCTACCAAATATAACAAAAACCCTAAGTGGTGGAAAGAAAAAAAGAATGTTGTTAACGATGGAGTGATAGATGCATCTAATGCTAATCCTAAACCAACAGTGTTTAATTTGACAAACAACATGCAAGAAAACAAAGAAGCTAAGGTAACAACCACAATACCTAAAGAAAACAATGAGAACAACAAGAGTAGACCATGGACTTCTAGACCTCAAAAAACATTCATTCCTTTTGGAGAACCTCTTGAGATAGTTTTGAAGACACTCTTGGACAACAAAGTTCTTATAATTCCCGATTCAAAACCATGGGAAATAGAAGTCAAATTGAAATGGTGGGATGATAACTCTTATTGTGTCTTTCACAAGAATAAGGGACATAAGACTAATAACTGTGTGAATTTCAAACATGTTATACAAGACCTTATTGAAAGAGGAAAAATCAAAGTGGAGGGACACACCACTAATGAAGACCATACGAAATTCAACAAACCATTTCCTAACTATGATAAAGGGGAAAATTCTGAAGGAAAAGGAAACAAAGTAAATTACACCTACTCCAATAACAATAATGTGATCAACATGTTGGACATTAAATATGAATCAATCAATGTGATCACTATTAAAGGTGCTAAAGACACATCTACACAATCAAATACAGTGACTCGAAGTCAAGCACAAGTCACAATAAAAGGAGCTAGTTCCTCATCAAAACCAGAAACATCTTCAAAAGTACATGTTTTCACTATTCCCAAACCAGGAGCAACAAAACAAACAGTTACCATTCCCTTAGAAAACTATAACTTGGTGGATTAATTCAAAAGAACCTCTTCTCAAATTTCTAATTTGAGTTACTTGAAATCTCCTCAGTGCATAGCAAAGTTCTTGAACAAACCCTACATTCTGCAAATGTGCCAAAAGACATTGATGTAGACAAGTTCCAAGCAATGGTAAATCATATCTAAACACCACACTATCTCTCTTTTTCAGAAGAAGATGCCAAGTCATTGACACATCTGTATAACCAACCCCTACATATTGAAGTCCTAATTCACAAATCCCATGTCAAATGTGTATTGATAGATGGAGGCACTGGGTTGAACATTTGTACTCTCAATCTAATAAAGAAGTTGGGTCTTTCAGAAAAAACCATTGATTCAAGAAGTAAGATCACTATCAAAGCTTACGATGAAGAATAAAGATCCTCCAAAGGCCTCATTGTTCTACCAATCAGAATAGGACCAGTTGAAAGAAATATGGTCTGTTAAGTTCTATATCTACTATTTTCTTACAAAATACTATTAGGGAGACCTTGGATTCATGAAATACAAGAAGTACCATCTACTTACCACTAATGTATCAAATTCCCACATAATGGGGTGGAAGTAACAATTCTTGTAGATGCTAATTATACTTGCAACAATGTCATAGCAGATAGTATGGTTCCTCATAACAAGGAAGTTCCAAAAGAAACTGTACCTAAAACTACTAAATACATGGTAATGAGAAGCTTTGGAAAGACATTAAAAATTCAAGAAACTAGTATGGGAGAATACAAGCTAGACATGACCCCATCATTGACAGAACTTCCAGTATCTCCAAGATCTTATGGGAAACCTTCCTCATCTTTCACACCTACTACATCTAAAGAAACATAGATTCACAAAGAAAATGGTATGGTTAAAGCCTCTACCTCTCAAGGGGATGAAAAAGAAGAAAAAGTAGTCTTGGCTTGGCTTTACAAAGGAGAACTAAAAGAAAATGAGGTAAAACATCTAGAGATATCCCCAAAAAAGTATGGTAAAGGATATGACCTTCTCAAACAAATGGGATATAAATGGTAGGGACCTTTAGGTGAAAAATGAAAAGGACTTGTTGAACCTATACACATGGAATTCAGAGATACCAAAGACAAAACAATACTAGGTTTCAATAACAAATCTAAAAACCCTACTTTAAAAGATGGTCCAATCTTTGATGAAGGAAGTGATGAAGAAGAAGAAACAGAACTAGAACAATGGACCTATGAGAGATTATTTCATATTGGTACTGAGTATCCCAAATATCGAGGAGAAATACATGTACCTACTTTTGTAACACAAAAAGACACTCATGTTCCTTTATTGACACAAGCTACTATTCAAGAAGTAGATGAAACAATAGAAAACTCTCTAGAAGTCCCATTGATAGAAACAACTCCTCAATAAAAAACCCCAACAAAAAGATTCACATCCTAACTAGGGGAAGCTGGTCACAATTTCACATGTCCTAGATTTACCTCACTTGGATCTACAAGTGGCTAATAGGGTACATCAGGTAACTATTGCTGAATTCCTAAACAAATTAGATGATGAAATAACTGATTCACATGACTATGAATGGGATCACTTGTCTAATGCTACTATGGACATCAAAATAGATGTGGTTCATAAATTTTCAACTCCATTGGAAAGAGGAGAAAGTTCTAATACTTCCCCTAATACTACTAATGTTCTAGAATCAGATGAGATGCCACTACCTAGAATTTTTGATGAGGAAACTGGTGTTTTACTAGGTGTAGAGGACATTCTGAGACTACAAGAAATGAGTTCCATTTTGCTAAGATAAAAAGAATAAAGCTCAACTAATGACTCGCTAGAGTTAGGTTTGCATATTGCTAACAATGACCCTATTAATGACGATTTAACTCTTGATGATCTAAATGTTGTAGAAGTTGACCTAACAGAAGATGTCTTGTTAGTTAATAGTTTTGACGCTGACGTGATGCTATCTTTACCAAACTTTGATTCATTATCCTTGATAAACCCTGACCTAGTTGATTGGAGGAATTCAGATCCTAATCCTATCATGAAATTTGCTAATGACTACACTTCGGCCTATTACCTAAATGCTTGTGAACCTTATCCTTCTTCCACCAATGCAAGGAGTATGAACATGACAGAGGAGGATATCAAGTTTCTTAGTCACAAATTTAAAAATAAAAAGAAGAAAAGAAATACTGGTGAAAACCAAGTTGTGGCAGTGTTAGATTCTAAAAAATTAAAAAAAAAATATATATCTGATGGTGAAAACCTCCCAGAGGCACCAAAAGATGAGATTCTTGATATCCTCCTTGAGAAATTTCAAGAAAGATCTTTAGTTTTGATAGAACCTACACAATTGATTAACTTGGGACAACTGAAGTTCCTCAATTTATTCACCTATCTCAATCCTTATTAGAAGAGGAGAAGATACAATTCACCAAGTTCCTAAAAGAAAAAAATATCAATTTTGCATGGTTTTACACAAATATACCTGGATTGGATCCTGAATTAATAATGCATCATTTATCTATAGCTCCTAGGATCAAACCCATGAAACATAAAATAAGAAAGATGCATCCTCATGTTGCATTACTAGTGAAAGTAGAGCTAGAAAAATTACTGAAAGCTAGATTAATAAGAGTCATCGCTTACGCACGATGGATTTCTAATGTGGTACCTATATATAAAATAGATAAATCTATTAATATCTACACAGACTTTAGAAACTTAAACAAAGCATGATCTAAAGATTATTTTCCACTGCCAAACATTGATATGATCATAGATCTTACAACAAGCTATTAGATGTACTCACTAATGTATGGTTTCTCAAGCTATAACCAGATTAAGATTGCTCCTGAAGACCAAGAGAAGACAACATTCACATGCGCATGGGGAAATTTTTTATGGAATGTTATGTCATTTGGATTAAATAATGTTGGTGCTACATACCAAAGACTTATGACAACCATATTCCACGATATTATACATAAAAACATGGAGGACTACATGGATGATACCTTAGCAATTTCAAAAACAAGGAATACTCATATTGAAGACTTGCGAAAAATATTAGATCGCATGGAGAAATTTTAACTCATGCTTAATCTAAAGAAGTGTGACTTTGGGGTTTAATCAGCAAAGCTACTAGGGTTTATTGTATCAACAAAAGGAATTGAGGTAGACCCCATAAAAGTTCAAGCTATACTAGAAATTTCACCTCCACACAACATTAGTCAAATGAGGACATTACAAGGAAGAGTCCACTCAAACAGGAGATTTATGTCACAACTTGTAGACATAGCACAAAATTTTACTAAATTTCTACATAAAGGTGTTACCTTCATATGGGATGAACATTGTGAAAATAACTTCAAAGAATTAAAAGAGTACTTGGCTACTCCTCTTGTTCTCATGGCGCCCATTCATGGAAAGCCATTACTCCTATACATTTCAACTAATACATTTCAGCTACGGCTACATCGATGGGAGTATTGTTGGATCAGGAAGATTAAACTAAAAAGGAAAGAGAAATATACTATATCAGTAGGACACTAGTATCTTATGAACTCAATTATAACATAATTGAAAAAGCTTTGTTAGCAGTTGTCTTTGCATCACATAAATTAAGATATTATATGTTGTCAAATACAATCAAGCTTATTGAAAAGATAGATCCTCTAAAATACCTCTTAAGAAAGACAACATTAACAGGAAGGCTAGCAAAGTGGATCTTGATTCTGAGCTAATTTGATATTGAGTATGTGGGTAGAAGGGCTATTAAAGGACAAGTACTCACAGATCAATTATGTAATTCACCTCTGATAATTGAATTTTCTGATGAAACAATAATGCATTTAACTGAACATCTGTGGAAGATGTACTTTGATGGTTCTTTCACACAACAAGGTTCTAGAGAAGGGGTTCTCTTTATCACTCCTCAAGGCTACAAGATTCCCAAGGCATAAAAATTAATGTTTCCATGCACCAATAACATTTCTGAATATGAAGAATTAGTGAATGGTCTTAAATTGGCTATGGAATGGAAGATCGTAGAGTTACATGTGTATGGTGACTCCTAGCTTATTATTAATCAAGTAAATGGAGAATATCAGACTAAAGATGAAAAGATGATGCCCTATAAAAAACTTGTTGACGACCTAAAGAAGTACTTTGTCTTCGTCACATTCCAAAAAATTCCAAGGACAAAAAACAAAGTTGAAGATGCTATGGCTACACTGGGATCCATGTTACAAATAGAAGAACATCAATTCCACTATGACTTCTTGGTGGAAGAACTATCCTATCCAGATTTTGATAGCCCTGAGTACCATGTAATTTGTGCTTTGAATGCCCAAGACCAATCCCGGTATGCCAAACTCATTACCTATCTAACTCACCAAACCCTACCCGATGGTTTATCAAGGAATGAAAAAAGAGCCTTAATTAGGACAGAATCACGTTTATTCCTCATTACTAATAACTAATATAGATGAGGTCTTGATGGTACACTTCTTAGTTGTTTAGAATAAGAAGAGTCAGATTGTGCACTAAAAGAAATTCACGAAGGTGTATGTGGATCGCACTCAAATGGATTTTCACTAGCTAAAACACTGCTAAGAGTAGGCTATTACTAGCCCATGATGGAAAAAGATGATGTTCTATTTTCAAAGACATGTCACAAATTCCAAACACATGGAAATCTCATCCATGCTCCTGGTAGAGAACTCATACCATTTATAACACATTGGCCATTTCAGCAATGGGCCTTTGACTTGGTTGGAGAAATATATCCTAATTCTTGAAGTGGACACAAATACATCATAATGGCCACTAATTATTTCTCTAAGTGGGTTGAATTTGTGTCACTAATCAAAGCCACTGGAAAATAGGTGGCTATGTTTATCTTGAACTATATTATTTGTAGGTATGGGATATCCTCTTCAATTGTAACAGACAATGGGGGCCAATTTAAAAACCAAGACATCGAAGACCTTTGCACACAGTTTCACATTACTCAACATTTTTCTTAAATCTATTATCCTCAAGGTAATGGACAAGATGAGGCATCTAACAAGAACATTCTCAAAATCCTACAGAGAACTGTGAGTAAATCTGGTTGAGACCGGCATTTGCACTTAAATCTGGCACTTTTGGCCTACAGAACAAGTATTAGAACATCAACTGGCTCCATGCCATTTGCTTTAGTCTATGGTGTTGAGGAAGTATTACCTATTGAGGTATAAATTCCATCTTTGCGGGTATCTTTAAAAGGTCTTATTACTGATGAATAATACCGCATTGATAGTGTGAATTCATTAGACTTACTTGATGAGCACAGACAACAAGCATTCGATCATCTGAAAGTGTACCAAAAATGCATGTCAAAAGGGTACAATTAAAAGGTCAAACCATGACACTTTCAAGTAGGGTATCTCGTTCTCAAAGAGAATCCTAAGAACCAGCCAAACAAAGAATAGAAAGAAAATTTTGAACCCACTTGGCTGGGACCTTATGTCATTACTGCAACTTTTGAGACTGGAGCTTATCAGTTAGCTACACCTGAGGGAGATCTTCTCCCTGATCCCATTAATACTCTACATTTGAAGTGGTTCTATGCTTGATATCTAGATAGCAGAGCCCGTGTAGTGAAAATCTGAGAAAAATACCAAAAAAATTAGAAAATTGATCCTGAAGAAATCCAAAAATAGTGGAAAAAGTCCTGAAAAAAGGTATCCTTGGTGTAAACCTGGAAAAAGGTGCCTTGATACTACAAAATAAATAAATAAGAACAAAAAAAATTGAAAAAGTGAAAATTGCCTTGATAAAAACCTGGCAAACAGGTGTCTTGGTAGCAAAAATAAAAAGCTTTGCCGAGTGGAGAAAACCTGGAAAACATGCGTCACTCGTACTCTGTACTCTATCTATCAATGCATTGATGACACTAATCCTTCATAATCACACCTATGCTATTTGGTGACCCTGATTCCTTACAAATGTCCTATCCTTGCTTGGGATTTGTCTGCATTTGTGTCTTATGAATAGTCATTTTGTACTGGGGCATCTTTGCTACCATGGTCAGTTTGCATCTGCTAGGGTGTCCTAGGTTTCTGTGTAGGACGGTTTTGCCTCTCACAATAGTATTTCTCAATACTTGTACCTAAATGTCATTATCACAAACAAAGGTGTTTTTCAATACCACCTTCCTGTAACAGACATCACACTAGTGTTTCTCAACTCTTTAAACATGAACTTTAAAATGCTCTAGTGTTTGTAAACACTTTAATCAAGAACTTTAAATGACTTAGTGTTTTTCAACACGCTAATCAAAAATGAACTGGTGTTTCTCAACACTTTAATCAACCATTGTTCCTAAACACTACATTGGATTGAAATTGCTAACAAATTTAATCTCATATATACTCAGACATGAAAACATATTGCTTAATTCCAAATTTTGATTGATGAATCTCTATTGCACTTGACAAATGAATCTACAGTATTTCTCAATACTACTTAAACACATAGTATGATCTTGGTTTGATTATGACTCTTTTATGTTCCCATGATGTTTCATACTAGGGGCATTTAAGTGGTTATAAATTTTCTTTGATTGATTCTCATTTGGTGATTGTTATGTCTTCTGAGTTACTCCATGACGTCTATTCAAAGACAAAGAGTCGCAAGGACATGGGGCATAACATTTTCTTGGTTTTTTGCATATGGTGATTGTTCCAAATAATCCTATAAATTTCACCTAACTTGGATGTTTATGGTAAGGGCTAACAACATGAGTGGATAGTCGCTTATATCTCGATCCTTGTTATGTGTAAACTATGGTGAGGTTGAAATAATTTCCTTGTCTATTTTCTAAATTAGATTCTCACTAAGGTGTATGAAACATGATGTACCCAAGAATATGAATTTTCAAGGTCATTACAGGTCACATATCTTACATTACACTTGAAGAGAAACTTATTCTTAAAATTAAAAGGAGATAACCGACTTGTCATCCTAGCTTCTATGCCTTGATGCCTAAGTTTATTTCTAACATTGCATCCAATACACATAGTATTCATACTTTCATGATACTAGTGGGTATTAGTGATAGTTGTACTATCAGGTGATGTCCATTACAAAAATTCCCAATGATGATAAAATGCTACAATGTATACAGATCAGTGACAGTCCTAAGAGTCTACATGTAGATGCATTTATAGATTGCATGATTCATTTGGAAAAGCATAAAGGACTTGAGCTTAAATTGATTTCTTGATTCATTCGAAATCCAAGTTAATTACATAATCAATATTACTGATATTAATGTCATTGCATATTCATGACATACATTTTGCATTCATAAATGAGAAAGAGAAAAAGACAAAAACAAATAATTCAAGAATTACATTTATTTCCACATCCTAAGTACATCCATACATTTATTTGCATAAGAAAATCTCAAAAACATTCAATTGCAAACCAAGAAATTTTTTTTATTTCACCAATCATTGAAATTTCAAATTCATATTCCATCTCTTTAGAGAACCTTTTACTCATTTCATCATTACCTCCAAAAATTATATCATCAAGAAAAAATTCTCTGATTAAAATTCCATCTTCACCAATTCTGAAGTATAAATTATTGTCTGCATTACCATTTCTAAAAAAAACATGAAGAAGATACCTATCTAGTATTGCATACCATGCTCTTGGTGCATGTTTGAGTCCATACAATTCTTTCTTTAGTTTACAGACCATGTCTTCATCTTCTATTAGAGGCCAAAATCCACCAGGTTTCTCTATGTATACCTCTTCTTCCAAATCTCCATTCAAAATGCAGATTTCACATCCATCTGATCTACCTTAAATTATTTATGTGCACCATAAGAAAGAAATATCTACACAACTTCCAACCTAGGAAAATGAGAAAATGTCTCTTCCAAGTCCATGCCTTCTTGTTGTGAGTATCCTTGACAAACTAGTCTAGCCTTATTTCTTACCACTGTTCCTTCCTCATTCATTTGTTTTCTGAAAACCCATTTAGTTCCTATCACATTCCTTTTTTTAGGCCTTGGAACAAATTCCCAAGTTTAGTTTTCTTTATCTGTTCTGATTCTTCCTGCATTTCTTTAGTCCAAGATTCATCTATACATGCTTTGTCAGTAGTTTTCAATCAACTTGAGAAATCAAACAAATTTCATTTCTTACTTTTTATCTAGTCATCATTCCTTTATTTGCATCACCAATTATTCGATCTTTAGGATGGTTCTTCTTAACATACCTCAGAGTCTTAGGATTTTTAGTAAGCTCATTTGATTCATATTTGATCTCATTATCAATATCCAAAGGTTCTTCAAGATTTGCAATGAATTCCTTAATCTCTTCACTCTGACCACAGTCATACATTCTCTCTTGAATCTGAAACCTTTCATCTATCCTCACATTAGCACTTCCAATAAAATTCCTCAATCTCAGATTGAAAGATTTATAGGCTTTTCTCTTAGTAGAATAACCAAGGAAGATACCTTCATTACTTATAACATAAAACTTCCCTATCTCATCATATATTTTGATATAGCATTTAATTCCAAATATTCTAAAATATTTTATAGTAGGAGTATGATTAAAACACAATTCATAAGGACTCTTACTTGTACCTTCTCTAATCTGAATTATGTTTAAGGTGTACTATACAGCAGTACTAACAGCTTCTCTCTAATGAACATGTGATACATTTCCTTCCAGCAGCATAGTCCTGGCAGCATCTAATATTGTTATGTTCCTTCACTCTACTATCCCATTCTATTGTGGTGTCCTAGGAGCGGATGTATGTATATATATTATATGCTCTTCGCAGTAGGTAGTAAAAAGGTCTAAAGTAAACTCACCACCTCTATCTGATCTCAAACATTTATCTTCATGCCTGATTCATTCTCAAATTTTTATTTGAATATCTTGAATTTATCAAATGCCCTAGATTTCTCCCTTAAGTATGTACCACATCATCCTAGAAAAATCATCAAAAAAAAGTATAAAATACCTCTCACCATAGTAAGATCTTGTTCTTGTAGGACCACATAGATATGTATGTACCAGATCCAGCTTTCCTTTTGAAGAGTAAGATATTCTTTTAAAATTTCTTTTAGTCTGCTTTCCCATAAAACACTCTCCACACATAGTGTTAGATGGTTTCAAAATATTAGGTAGATCTCTTACTCCATTATTCATACTTTCCTTCACAATATTATCAAAGCTAATATGACAAAATATTCTATACTATAGCCAACTATCATCAACCTTCGCAATAAAACAAGAAGCCTCATATGTATTTAACTCAAATACATTACCTCTAGATTTAGTACCAGATGTGATCAAGTCTCCTTCCTTACTTCTGATAGAACATTTCCTATCAATGAATTTCAATTGATAACACTTCTCCACTAGCTGTCCAACACTCAACAAATTATGCTTTAAGTCTATCAACAAGCAATACATTATTAGTATTAGTTTTTTCATACAGACAAATAGATCCAACTCCAATGATAAGGTTAGGAGTATTGTCACCAAATCTTATAAAACCACCATCATATCTTTTTAGACTAACAAAATTATTTTTATCTCCAGTCATATGATGTGAACAACCATTATCAATAACCCATTCAGATTTACTTTCAACACTTTTCTTCATGTAAAGGTTCATCATCCTTAATAGAAATAAATACAATCTCATCATATTCAACAACTTCATCATCAAAAACACCTTCACTAGCATAATAAAATTCCTTGTCTTTTGGATACTTAGATTTATAAAACTTAGGTTTATGCTTTGGAACCCATGTAGCACATCGAGATGCAAAATGACCTATCTTGTTGCATGAAAAACATTTTAAAGGTAACTTTCCTTCAAATTTACCCTTACCTCTCTTTTCTCTTCTAGCGATCAGGGCTTCAACTTCATCTTGGTTGATTTATTCTTCTTGTATCTATTCCCATTCATCAGCATATTCTCCAAGTTCTTCTCTCAAGACATTATTGTTGGTGCTTGCAATTCCTGATAAGATCTTTTTGTTTCTGTGCATAGTCACCTTGAATGATGACTCAACTTTAGGTAGAGAATCTCCCAATTCTGCAGCCTCAAAAGTAGTCAGTTTCCCAATCAACATCTCTCTATTGAAGTTAGGTGTCAAAGGTATAATCTCTTATATAGCTTGTACTTTAGTTTTGTATACAAGTGTCAGTGATATGAGAATTTTTGCAATCACTTCTTCCTCACTGTTGTGTGTGTTATTTGTGTACCTATTGTCTGCAACACAACACTTCAATAACTCATTATATTAGTGAAAAGAAAGAGTAAACAAGCAAATCATTCACTAAAACTGACTTATTTCTTCCTATCTAAGAGGAGTGTGAATAATGCTATAATTTCCCTCAGCTTATGTATTTATTAGTGACATATACAACTTAGAATGGAAGATTCAAATTAAATTAGTCTAATATGCTCAAGAAATGTTCATTTTAAGCTCTAAAATTGAAGATTATAACAATGCAATGAAAATGAGCTAAAACACATTAAGAATTCTATCAATATTTGCAGCGTAAGTTTACTTCTAAGTTTAGGGGCCCATTGAGCTTAAAATTAATTCTATTTATAGAAGAATTTGGTGAATGAGAGGTTTGGATTGAAAGTGGAAGAGAGGTGGAGATTGAATCTTTGGTGATCCAAGTGATTTATCTCTCATTGGCTTGAGAAATGACTTTCCCTTTTTGAAAATAAAAATGTAATTAAGATTTATTTAAATCCTTTTATTAATTACTTTAGCCATGTTTTTTATTTATTTTAATTGATTTAAATTGATTTGATTTTATTGGCTAAGGCAATTAATTTAATTTAGTGAATAAATCACTTAGGAGATTAAATTGGATTTAAATGAATTATGCCAATAATTTGAAGAATTTTTCTTGACATAATTAGGGGTATGATCACACTTAGGGGAAATAGGGTCTATGGTCAGAGCATACCAAATTAGGGTGGTTACATTTGCCCCTCTTTGAATAGATGTGCAAGCAGTGCATTGATTCAAAGAAATTTTTGATGTTGACTTCAGAAAGTTTGAGAATTTTGTACTTGATCGAATAAAATGTCTGATGAGATCAGTCTCACACTTGATTGAACTAAACTGATAGAATTGAATTTGAACTTGATCGAACAAAGGTAAATAAGCAAAGATCTTAAAAACACCAATTCTGAACTTGGTTGTCGTCTAAGAATTGATAATACCGACTCTGAACTTGATCGATTGAATGTATGTACAAAGCTACCAAGAGATTAATAAGAATTTGAGAAAAAGTAGACATAAGATATCCAGCTTCAATTCAACAGTCCTGACTTAGTCTTCAAAGCCTTCAATTCAACAGTCCTGACTTAGTCAAGGAATTTTCATGACTTTAGTTTTTTTGATGATGAAGTCATTTTAATGTTTTTTTGAGCAAGAATTTGATTGATTTAAGTGTGATCATGCCCCCTCAGGAATGATATCAAAGAAAAAAAAAGAATAAATCCCTCTCTAGAATGATGTATCACTTGAATTGATCGATTGAATCAAGAAAGAATCAATTTTAGAAGAAGTGGAGAAACGAAGGTGTGTTAAAAGAAAAAACAATTTTATCAAGTTAATCACATTAAAATGTGAATTATGAGTCCTATAAAATGATGTTGTACCAATATTTTTTATGAATAATGTGCAATTTGATTATATAGAACCCATAAAATTGATTACGTAAAGCCTGCGAATCATTTTTGGAACATATGGAGCAATCCATCATTTGCAGTAACTGTCATAAAAATTTTACTGTGTTGTGTAGAACATCGTTGGTGCATTTGATTTTTTTCTTGATTTATTAGACGGAGAACAAAATGATTTTCAGTTGTCTGGGAGGAGTTCCAAAGCTCCTAAATAGCTCAAAAAGTCAAATATATATCTCAATTTTCACTTTTTACCCATTCATTCTCACTTTTATCCTTGTTAATTTAGAGAGCTCTACAGAGAAGATGGTGGTCCCCATGCATAAACATTGTTTCAAGCTTAGTCGATGACATCAGTGACCAGCTGACTACCCAGCTCTGATAAGTAGTCAAAAACCTACCTTGTCAAATTTGCAAATTCTTATTTTGTGCTTTTTTTAGTAGTTATTGCAATTTTAGTTTCGAGTCACTTCCCATGTTTAGAGTCGCACCCAGTCAACCTCGAGTCATACCCTATTTTTTCCCAAAATCCTGGGTCACATACTGTATTTTTAGGATCGCACCCTATTTTGTGTTTTTCATCGCATGTAGTAGTTGAGAATAGGATTTTTATGAATTTTGCATCCTGTTAGAATAGGGTCGCACGCCACATCCTACTAAAATAGGTTTGCTTCCTGGATGCCTCATTGCATCCCAAGAATCATGGATCACATGTCATATAAGGGATCGCACCCCATGGAAACATAATTGTTTCTAGTTTTTGATTTAGTTTTTCCTCAAAGTTTGACATTATTTCTGCTTCTGACCATAAAAAACACTTAGCTGATAGGTTTTTCTGCTTTGTTGTCTTAGATAGAGTACTGATTTGAACTTTGAATTACTTATCCTTTTAAATAGGTTCCTTTTGAGATGGTCTCATTCTGAGGACCGTATCCTGGTCGTGTCCTTGCATTTTCTAGATCTTTGACCGACGACAAGGCAAAGTTAGTCGCATGTGCAGGATTACTATATTTGAGGGATTTACCCGATATCAGGGTAAATCAAGGGTTGTTGACTGCTCTGGCTGAGAGGTGGCATTCTAAGCACAAAACTTTCCATCTCCTGACTAGTGAGATGAACATCACGCCCGATTATGTGCGGCACATTCTTAGAGTTCATGTGATGCTTCAAGAGGTTCAGTTTGAGTCAAGGTCTGCAATAGCTATTGCCATGGCTCAAAATTTCTTTAAAGATGATACTATTACTTGTCATACCTCATGTGAGATTACATGTGCGATCATTATGATTTTCTTCCTATGTACTTGGCCAGTTTGATTGGAGGTGTCTTGATGCCTGACCGAGGACAAAATAGATTTATGATCAGTTGGGTAGATATGTTAGAGAAGATGATTGTGTCATCTTAGAGATTTGCATGGGGAAGTTATATTCTTTCTCACATTTACAGAGATTTACATGAGATAGTGTACCAATATTCATGAAGTATGATTGTCGGTATCCTTGTCTTACAAATCCAGGCCTGGGAGCATATCCAAGTTACACTGCTGATAGTGGACAGGCAACGGCTAGATCAATAGCTGTATGTGTACATGTAATCTGGTTGGATTCAGTAGCCCCATCTAGGAAAGGTAGAGTATTGGCACCATTTATTTGATGATATGACTGTAGTAGTACGAGGACCATACCTTGATTGTGAGGAGTGGCTCTCTGATAGGAGAAAAATTCCTTACTTCTTTCAGAGCAGATATTTGATTGGCAGGACTAGATATATTGTTGAGAGATTCTTGGTCACATGAGTTTTGAGGCATTACGGTTGTATGCATGGCAAGTGCCAGGATTTATCTGTATATGAATAGATTCATGAATAGGTGCCACTATGGGGTTTCTCATTGGTTTATGAGACAATGCAGTGTCCCATTCAAGAAATGGTTGCAGCTCCATGGGACCTTCTTCCAGAGGTAGAAGATGGTTATCATGCTTAGATGTTACAGCATTCATTTCCACAGTTTACAATGCCTGAGGAAATAGTTCTACATATAGAGGATCCATTAGAATATGATCCCATTCATGATCATCCTATGAGAGGTAGATGAGGATCTCAGAGCAAGAGATGAGATGGAGGGAGGGACAGAGGCAGAGATGGGAGGCACCCTCCTCTGGATAGAGGACAGGGTGTGGATGATGGTGATGATGCAGATGATAGGGGTGGAGGGGTTGTGGGAGGGAGTGGAGAGGGCTCCAGCAGTAGTGGGAGGTGGATTCATCTCAGATTTGTTTCTTCCCAGAGGGATCCAGGTCTAATGCTGGCCAGAGAGCAGCAACGACAGTGACAGCATCAGCAAGATGCTTAGTAGGATGCTCAGCAGGATAGGTCACAGGATAGGTCACAGGATAGGCCTTTTGGATAGGACACTGGTAGAGGTTCATCAGGAAGAGATGGTGATGTGTTGACACAGTGTGAGCATGAAATTGAGAAGCTCATAGCTAGGATCACTAATTTAGAGGCTTTACTTGCCGATAGGGACATACAGCTTGAGCGGCTTAGATCAGACAGAGATACTCAGCTTGACTGGCTTAGAGTAGAGAGGGACAAATAGCTTGACATGATTAGGGTAGAGAGAGATACCCAGGCTTGGGTAGCTACTCACCATGGATAGAGAGAAGCATACTACTCCAGTTTATATCATGCTACAATTCCAGATGGTCAGATAGCACCTTTATATTCACGGATGGCTCAGCAGTCTGAGTGGGCCATGCCTCCACTAGCTCCATTTCTACCACCTCCTCCTCCTCCTCCTCCAGATTAGGGAGTGGGTGACAGCCAAACTTGATACTGTATTTTTCCATATTTTGAGATGATATTGTATATCTTGATTCTTCTGAGATCATTCTTTTGTACTATGAGAGTTATACATGTATATCTGATTCAATTGATACTCTAATACTCTTTTGTAGATAGTTCCACATTTTTTATCTATTCCATGATCTAATATATCTGAGATAGTTGTTCCTGATCTTTGATATGTTCATGGGTTATTTTTCTTTGATAGATGTTTAGATTTCAGGCACATGTGATTATGATCTTGGTCTCTTGATGAGTTAGATTAGTTTATGTGATGACATCATTTATGCTCTTTATGATTTATTATTGATATAACTGTGCTTCAAAATGATGCTAAGTGAATATGCAAATGAATGTTTTTGAGATTTTTTGTATGCAAATAAATGTTTGGATGCACTTAGGATGTGAAAATAAATGCAATTCTTGAATGCTTTGTTTTTGTCTTTTTCTCTTTCTCATTTATGAATGCAAAATGTATTTCATTAATATGCATTGACATTAATATCATTAATATTGATTATGTAATTAACTTGGATTTCAAATGAATCAAGAATAAATTTATTTGCATACAAAAATATCAAAAACATTCATTTGCATATTCACTTAGCATCATTTTGAAACACATTTATATCAGTAATAAATCACAAAGAGCATAAATTATATCATCACATAAACTAATCTAACTCATCAAGAGACCAAGATCATAATCACATGTGTATCAAATCTAAACATCTATCAAAGCAAAAGAACCCATCAACATATCAAATACCGGGAACAACTATCTTAGATATATAAGATCATGGAATAGATAAAAAATGTGGAACTGTCTACAAAAGAGTATCAGAGTATCAAGTGAATCAGATATACATGTATAACTTTCATAGTACAAAAGAATGATCTCAGAAGAATCAAGATATACAATATGATCTCAAAATATGACAAAATACAGTATCAAGTATGGCTTCCACCCTCTCCCTAATCTGGAGGAGGAGGAGGAGGAGGTGGTACAAATGGAGCTAGTGGAGGCATGGCCCCCTCAGACTGCTAAGTCATCCATGAATATAATGGTGCTCTCTGACCCTCTGGAATTGTAGCATGATATAAACTAGAGTAGTACGCTTCTCTTTGTCCCTGGTGAGTAGTTACCCAAGCCTGGGTATATCTCTCTGCCCTGAGCATGTCAAGCTATCTGTCCCTCTCTACTCTAAGTTGATCAAGCTGAGTATCTCTGTCTGATCAAGCTGAGTATTATTTTCTTACACACAATACTCAGCTTGATCAACTTAGAATAGAGAACCATGAGATGATATAGATTTAGCTTCAATTCTTTAGATTAGTTTTGTATTATCTTCCATAGACAATTGTAATGGTCATACATGTAATCCCATGTGAGGTAACGACAAGAAATATTATCATCTTCGAAGAAACATCAAGCCATGGTAATAGGTATAGCAGACCTCGACTAAAACTGAACCTCTCGACCCATCACAGGAAATCTAAGAATGTGCTACACATCCCCAAGTGTGATGGTCATCTCACTAGTCAGGAGATGGAAGGTGTTGTGCTTAGAGTGCCACCTCTTGGCTAGAGCAGTCAACAACCCCCAATTTACCCTGATATTAGGTAAATCCCTCAAAGATAGTAATCCTACACACGTGACTAACTCTACCTCATCATCGGTCAAAGATATAGACAATGCAAGGACACAACCAGGGTACGGTCCTCAAAATGAGATGACCTCAAAAGGAACTAGTTTAAAAGGATAAGAAATTAAAAGGTCAAATTAGTACTCTATCTAAGACAACAAAGTAGAAAAACCTATCAGCTAAGTTTTTTTGATGGGCAGAAGAAGAAAAAATGTCAAACTTGGAAGGAAAACTAAGTCAAAAACTAGAAATGATTCTATTTCCATGGGGTGTGATCCCTTTTCTGGGATGTAATCCATGATTCCTAGGATGTGATGGGGCATCTGGGAAGCAACCATGTTTTAGCAGGATGCGGCATACGACCCTATTCTAATAGGATGCAAAATTCTTAAAAATCCTATTCTCAACTACTACATGCGATGAAAAACACAAAACAAGGTGCGATCTTAAAAATACAAGATGTGACCGAGGATTTTAGGCAAAAATAGGGTGTGACTCAAGACTGACTGGCTGTGACCCTAAACACAGGAAGCAACTTAAAACTAAAATTGCAATAACTACTACAAAAAAGCACAAAATAGGAATTTGCAAATTTGACAAGGTAGGTTTTTGAGTGCTTACCGGAGGTGGGTAGTCAGCTGGTCGCTAATGTCATCGACTGAGTTCAAAATGATGTTTATGCATGGGGAACACCATCTTCTATGTAGAGCTCTATGAATTACCAAGGATAAAAGTGAGAATGAATGGGTAAAAAGTGAAAATTGAGATATATATTTGACTTTTTGAGATATTTAGGAGCTCTGGAACTCCTCCTAGACAACTGAAACTCATTTTTTTCTCCTTCTGATCAATCAGGAATGAAATTAAATGCACCAAAAATGTTCTACACAGCATAGTAAAATTTTTACGACAGTTAGCACAAATGCATAATTGCTCCATATGTTTTGAAAATGATTCGCAGGCTTTACGCAATCCATTTTTTGGGTTCTATATCATCAAATTTCACATTATTCATCAAAAATATTGGTCCAACATCATTTTATCAGACTTAGAATTCACATTTTAATGTGATTAACTTGATACAATTATGTTTTCTTTGAACGCACCTTCATTTCTCCACTTCTTCTAAAATTGATTCTTTCTTTATTCAATCGATCAATTCAAGTGATAGCTCATTCTACAGAGGGATTTAATATTTTTTTTCCTTTGATTTCATTCTAGAGGGGGCATGATCACACTTAAATCAATCAAATTCTTGCTCAAAACAACATTAAACTGACTAAGTCAGCACTGTTGGATTGAAGGCTTCGGTTCTCACAAGCTGGATATCTTATGTCTACTTTTTCTCAGATTCTTATTAAGCTACTGGGAGCTTTGTACATACCTTCATTCGATCAAGTTTGGAGTCGGTATAATCAATCCTCAGATGAAAACCAAGTTTAGAATTGATATTTTGAAGATCTTTTCTTATTGAACTTTGTTTGATCAAGTTCAAAGTACATTCTACCAGTTTAGTTCAATCAAGTGTGAGACTGATCTCATCAGACATTTCGTTTGATCAAGTGTAGAATTCTCAAACTTTATGAAGTCAACATCAAAACTTTCTTTGAATCAATGTGTCGCTTGCACATCTATTCAAACAGGGGCAAATGTAACCACTCTAATTTGGTATGCTCTAACCATAGACCCTATTTTCCCTAAGTGTGATCATACCCCTAATTATGTCAAGACAATTCTTCAATTTATTGGCATAATTCATTTAAATCCAATTTAATCTCCTAAGTGATTTAATCACTAAATTAAATTAATTGCCTGATACAATTAAATCAATTAAAACAAATAAAAAACATGGCTAAAGTAATTAATAAAATGAATTAAATAAATATTAATTACATTTCCATTTGCAAAAAGGGAAAGTCAATTCTCTAACCAATGAGAAAGAAATCACTTGGATCACCTTACATGGATAACCAAAGATTCAATCTCCACCTCTCTTCCACTTTCAATCCTAACCTCTCATTCACTAAATTCTTCTATAAATAGAATGAATTTTAACCTCAATGGACCCCTAAACTTAGAAGTAAACTTATGCTACAAATATTGATAGAATTCTTAATGCATTTTAGCTCATTTTCATTGCATTGTTATAATCTTCAATTTTAGAGCTTAAAATAAACATTTCTTGAGGATATTACACTAATTTGATTTGAATCTTCCATTATAATTTGTATATGTCACTGATAAATCCATAATTTGAGGGTAATTATAGCATTATTCACACTCCTCTTAGATAGGGAGCAATAATTTGGTTTTAGTGAATGATTTTCTTGTCTACTCTTTCTTTTCACTAATATAATGAGTTATTGAAGTTTTGTGTTGCAGACAACAGGTACACAAATAATACACACAACAGTGAGGAAGAAGTGATTGCAGAAATTCTCAGATCCCACACACTTGTATACAAAACTAAAGAAAAATCTATATAAGAGATTATACCTTTGACACCTAACTTCAATAGAGAGATGTTGATTGGGAAACTGACTACCTTTGAGGCCGCAGAATTGGGAGATTCTCTACCTAAAGTTGAGTCATCATTCAAGGTGACAGTGCATAGAAACAAAAAGATCTTATCAGTAATTGTAAGCACCAACAATAGTGTCTTGAGAGAAGAACTTGGAGAATATGTTGATGAATGGGAATAGATACAAGAAGAAGAAAGCAACCTAGATGAAGTTGTAGCCCTGATCCCTAGAAGAGAAAAGAGAGGTAAGGGTAAATTTGAAATAAAATTACCTTTAAAAAAAAATTCATGCAATATGATAGGTCATTTTGCATCTTGATGTCCTACAAGGGTTCCAAAGAATAAACCTAAGTTTTATAAATCTAAGTATCCAAAAGACAAGGAATGTTATTATGCCAAAAAAGGTGTTTCTGATGATGAAGCTATTCAACATGATGAGATTGTATTTATTTCTATTAAGGATGATGAACCTTTACATGAAGAAAAAGCCTTAGTATCTCGTGTTGAAAATAAATCTGAATGGGTTATTGATAATGGTTGTTCACATCATATGACTGGAGATAAAAATAAGTTTTTTAGTATAAAAAGATATGATGGTGGTTTTATAAGATTTGGTGACAATACTCCTAAGCTTATCATTGGAGTTGGATCTATTTATCTAAATGAAAAAACTAATCTTGATAATGTATTGCTTGTTGATGGACTTAAAGCATAATTTGTTGAGTGTTGGATAGCTAGTGGAGAAGGGTTATCAATTGCAATTTTTTGATGGGAAATGTACTATCAGAAGTAAGGATGGAGACTTGACCATATCTGGTACTAAATCTAGAGGTTATGTATTTCAGTTAAATACATCTTAGGCTTCTTGTTTTATTATGAAGGTTGATGATAGTTGGCTACGGTATAGAATATTTTTTCATATTAACTTTGATAATATTGTGAAGCAAAGTATGACTAATGCAGTAAGATATCTACCTAAGATTTTAAAACCATCTAACACTATGCATAGAGAGTGTTTTATTTGGAAGCAGACTAGAAGCAATTTTAAAAGAAAACCTTACTCTTCAAAAGGAAAGTTGGATCTAGTACATACAAATCTGTGTGGTCCTACAAGAACAAGATATTACTATGGTGAGAGGTATTTTATACTTTTTTATGACTTTTCTAGGATGATGTGGTACATACTTAAGAGAGAAATCTAGGGCATTTGATAAATTCCAGATATTCAAATAAAAATTTGAGAATGAATCAAGCTTAAAGATTAAATGCTTGAGATCATATAGAGGTGGTGAGTTTACTTCAGACTTGTTTACTACCTACTATGAAGAGCATGGAGTATATATACATACATCTTCTCATGGGACACCACAACGGAATGGGATAGCAGAGTGAAGGAACATAACAATATTAGATGCTACCAGGACTATGTTGTTGCAAGGAAATGTACCACATGTTCATTGGAGAGAAGCTACTCGTACTATTGTATAGTACACCTTGAACATAATTCAGATTAGAGAAGGTACAAGTAACACTCCTTATGAATTATGGTTTAATTATACTCCTAATGTAAAATATTTCAGAATATTTGGAAGTAAATTCTATGTCAAAATAGATGATTAGATAGGGGAGTTTTATGCTATAAGTAATGAAGGTATCTTCCTTGGTTATTTTACTAAGATTAAAGCCTTTAAATGTTTCAATCTGAGATTGAGGAAGTTGATTGAAAGTGCTAATGTGAGGATAGATGAAAGGTTTCAGATTCAAGAGAGAATGTATGACTGTAGTCAGAGTGAAGAGATTAAGGAGGTCATTGCAAATCCTGAAGAACCTTTAGAAATTGATAATGATTTCAAATATGAATAAAATGATCTTAATAAAACTCCTAAGACTCTGAGGTATGTTAAGAAGAACCCTCCTAAAGATCAAATCATTGGTGATGCAAATAAAGGAATGATGACTAGATCAAAAGTAAGAGATGAAATTTGTTTGATTTCTCAAGTTGAATTGAAAACTACTGATGAAGCATGTAGAAATGAATTTTGGAATAAAGAAATGCAAGAAGAATTAGACCAGATAAAGAAAAACTAAACTTGGGAATTGGTTCCAAGGCCTAAAAACAATAATGTGATAGGAACAAAATGGGTTTTCAGAAAAAAAATAAAAAAGGAATGAGGAAGGAACAATGGTAAGAAATAAGGCTATTCTAGTTTGTAAAGGCTACTCACAACAAGAAGGCGTAGACTTTGAAGAGATATTTTCTAATGTTCCTAGGTTGGAAGCTATGCAGATATTTCTTTCTTATGTTGCACATAAATAATTTAAGGTATATAAGATGGATGTGAAATCTGCATTTTTGAATGGAGATTTGGAGGAATAGGTATACATAGAGAAACTTGATTGATTTGCTCTGACAGAAGATGAAGACATGGTCTGTAAACTAAGGAAAGCATTGTATGGACTAAAACATGCACCAAGAGCATGGTATGCAAGACTAGATAGGTATCTTCTTCATCTTGGTCTCAAAAATGGTAATGCAAACAATAATTTATACTTAAGAACTGGTGAAGATGGAATTTTAATTAGAGATTTTTTTGTTGATGATATAATTTTTGGAGGTAATGATGAAATGAGTAAAAGGTTCTCTAAAGATATGGAATATGAATTTGAAATGTCAATGATTAGTGAAATAAAAAAATTTCTTGGTTTGCAAATAATTCAAAACAAGAATAGTATTTTTATTTCTCAAACCAAGTTTTTTAAGGAGATGTTGAATAAATTTGGAATGGAAGACTATAAAACTTTTGGGATACCTATAGTGGCTGGTCATAAACTTACTCATAATAATGAAACTTGTATTTTTTTCAGAAAAAGTATAGATCAATGATAGGAGGTCTACAATATCTAACTCACACCAGACTAGATATTTCCAATGCGGTTGGAATTGTGGCAAGATATCAAGCAGATCCTAAAGAGACACACCTTGCTACTGAGAAAAGAATTTTTTAGATATCTAAAAGGAACAATAGAGTATGGACTATGGTATGAAAAATTTGATGACTTTATTTTACATGCTTATACTAATGTTGATTGGGCAGGTAGTGTGGATAATAAGAGTACAAGTGGAGGAGCATTTTTTCTTGGAAAAAGGTTGGTTTATTGGTTAAGTAAGAAGAAAAATTGTATAGATTAGTGTGCTCCTGAATATGAGTATGTTGATGCTGCTATAAATTGTACAGAAGTTGTTTGGATGAAACAAATACTGAAGGACATTGGAAATTTTTTTGAAGATCTAGTGGTTATCCATTGTGATAACACTGGCACAGTGAATATGTCAAAGAATGTTGTAATGCATTCAAAGAATAAACATATTTCTATTAAGTATCATTTCTTGAGAGACAAGGTAGTAGAGAAGGAGGTCAGATTGGAGTATGTTAGCACAAAGGAACAAATAGCAGATATATTTACAAAACCTTTGCCAAAAGATGCTTTTGAGTATTTCAAAAGCATTCTTGGGGTGAGAACCCCTCTCCATGATAATTAATTGATGTAGGTATTGTTGGAAATACAATAATGGGAAAGCAAGATACTGAGAGGGGGGGTGAATCAGATCTTCAAAATTAAACACTTAAAACAAGTTGATCCACATTCATATATAAATGAATCTAATGTAATCTCAAATAACATCCACACCATGAAAAAATTAACACATTACACAACAATTTGGTAACCCAGAAACCCAAATAGGTAAAACTGGGGTGGGGATGACACCCACAAAAGTCTTTACTGCTACTGGAGAAGGTGTGATCACCTGATGCATTGGATTGGGTGACCTCAGCTTCATTTTCTTCACTACTGCATGGTTCAGACTCCTTAACCAATGTCTTCTTCATATGTTCCCTTATTTGCTCGACAGTAGGATATGGTACTCTAGTCTTGCAATCTTTCCTTGTATGTCCAATTTTTTTACAATTGTGATAAACTAGGCTTCCATTCATCCAACTTTTGGACTTACCTCTGAAATGTGTCCTTATGCAATTTTATGGAACATGTCCGTACTCACCATAGTAATGAAAACTATGCCATGTATTGTAATCCCAATTGTAATGATTGCCTTTTCTTGGTGATTTCTCTTGTACCTTTGATGTCCACTGTTGTTTACATTTGGATCTGCAATCTTGTGCTCTATGACAAAATTTGTGATAATTATAGCAATTTCCATTGAGTCAAGGTGTTTTTCTTGCCTTTGCCTTACATTCATGTGCTTGATGTCCAAACTTCTTACAGTTAAAGCAATAACCATTAAAGTTAGTGTTAGGATTGGACTTACCATTCTTGCTTCAACATATGTTTGTTGTATGACCTGGTTTTCCACAGTGGTGACAAATGGGTTTTTTATTTCTTAGCTTTGCATTCTTTCTTTCACCTGTCTTAGATGATTCTCCATCTTCAGTGGTTGTATGTTGTTCAGTGTGACTTAATCTAGAAGAATCTTTAGGCCTTCTTGATGCTTCCACCAATTGTTCAAAGTAGCTCATAGCTGCACTTGGATCATTCACTCTATTATTAATTTCTTTCTCAGATCTCAGTTCATCTTTTAATTGACTGTTCTCAGATCTAAGAATAACAATCTCCAAGTCTTTCCTGCTAATCTCCTGATTTGCAAGTAGTAGTGTATTTTCCATGTCCACTTGTTTGACTGTCATGGTTTGCACATCATGTGTTCTTTCATCAAGTCTGGTAGTTAGCATTATCTTATCTTCTTCTACCATAGCCTTGTCATCTTCGGCTTTCTTATTCTGTTCAACAACTTCACACATTCTTATTGATTGGGCTTCTTGTTCCTTTTTTAGATTTTTCACTTCTTCACATAGTGCACTGTTCTTTTTCAGTAGATCTGCTATTGCTGCATCACTCTCAGTAGAATCTCCATTCTAAAATAGATTTGTAGTGTCCTCTTCCTGATAATGAGTGTCATTCATCTGTTTGGCCAAATCTTTTCTTTCAGCCAAGGACTTCTTTAATTCTTGTCTTGCAGTCTCAAGTTGTTGTAGTGCTAGCTGAATATCAATCTTTTGATTCTCAATGACTTTACCCATCTTGTAGATTTTCATTTCAAGATCTTGATTTTCAAGCTTATTATAACCTTTTAGAGAAAGTTTTCTTTGATACCAATTGTTGGAAATACAATAATGGGAAAGAAAGATACTGAGAGGGGGGGTGAATTAGATCTTCAAAATTAAACACTTAAAACAAGTTGAGGGTGCGAGGAGTCACGATGTGGATCTTTGATTTGGTAGATGAGCTCACGCCACTGGAGTGGCATACTATTGAGACTTGCAATCTCAGTTTCCTTTTAGATCTCCCTTAGTTTTAGCTAAACTGAGGTTTACTGACAGCTATGGTAGAGCATTGGCACTCTGACCATAACACCTTCCATTTACCTCTCGGCGAGATGATGATTATGCCAGAGGATGTTTATAGACTTTTGAGGATCCTGACTCATGGAGAGCGGGTATATTATGATGCAGTATATGAAAACAATGTATGCAGATGGGTGTTCAGAGATAACACCATAGTAGATGATTGTATCACTTGGGCATAGTTTGCCTCATTCCCTACCCTACAAGCATTATTAGGAGCTGTGATAGGAGGATTTCTATTGCCAGATAGATGAGGATGTGGTTTTGCAGTTGGATGGGGCCAGATTATTGAGGACTTGATTGCTCATCCACAGAGGATGGATTGGGGATCTTGTGTGCTAGCATAGTTATATCATAGTTTGCATGAGATCGTATATCAGTGCAGTGTAGCGATTTCTACAAGTGCACTTTTATTACAGTTATGGACATGGGAGCATATCCCTATCACTAGGCTAGTGTCAGCATGGATCCAAGCTCAGGGTTACCCATATGCATTTTTATATGATGGCATGATTGTCCAGCATCATCTGGGCAAGGTGGATTATTGGCAACGTGCGATCGATGATATTGATTAGGTGGTGTGGAGGCCATACTTGCATTATGAGAGGTGGCGGGAGGATGATGATGAGTTACCGTACATGTTTTCACCTTGTTGGATGATAGGCCGGTCCTCTTTGGTGATCGAGAGATTTTTCTTTGGCAGAGTATTATGCCAGTTCGATCGAATGCAGGATATACCACAAGGTATGGCTTTATATGCCAGGGTATAGGTAGAGAGATTGATGTGGGGTGCATAGGTTGACTACTAGTCAACCTGTCTTCAGATAGATCAGCTGGGATACAGAGTTTGGGACTTACTACCATAGGTTGCTGATGCAGCGATGTTCGCAGAGTATAGAGAGTGGTTTATGTGACATCGATTTATGAGGTTCACAGATCCAGCAAAGCCTATCCCAAATGTTGATGAGCTTTCTGAGGATGATGGAGATGGAGATGATGGTGATGTTGGTGATAGACCATGCTAGTGCAGAATGTAGAGACCTACTAGAGCACCATGGCTTCAGAGAGCAGGGCCTTGAATGAGAGGTGGACATGTGAGAGGCCGAGGTGGTGGCTTCAGACAGCCTAGGCAAAGATTAGCAGTTACAGAGGGACCTCAGGGTCAGGCTCCTTTGGGATTAGATGCCGATTGGGCTAGGTGGAGACATAGATGAGTTTAGGATGCTAGATAGGTTCTTGGGAAAATACCTCAGGTTGACCCACAATTTAGCACAACACAAGTTATTCCATAGGTTCCTTTAGCTCCTCAGGCACCACAGGGTCCTCCAGCAGTGCAGGCTCTAGTTGTAGATGAGATAGTGCATGATGTGCGAGGGTTACATGCTAGTATGACTATAGTGATAGCCAGATTAGATCAGGTCACGACTATGCTACAGCAGTTTCTGGCCACCTTGGCTCAGCTACCGACTAGTGTGAGCACTAGTCATGCACCTCCTAGTTCACAGGATAGAATAGGTGATAGAGATCCTGATGGCGCAGGTGGGTTAGGCACAGGTTTAGATCGATCAGGTGCCCCTACTGGGTCATGAGATAGATATGGACCCAGGATTGTGTATCATATGTATTTGTAGAGCTAGACTTTGATGTACCATTGATGTATCATTGTTATTGATGTACCTTTGATGTATGGATTATGCTATAGATATTTGATGGACTTTTATCTGATGATGATCTTTGATTTCTCCTTTGATGATGTTATGAGATTTCCTTTTATGCATGTCTATATGTTTCTATGATGCATTTATTTCTATTGTGCAATGGATGAAAATGTCTTAGAGTAGGACACAGATAAATGGATGCAAATGATGTGGATGCAATTTATCTCTATAGGTGTTTTTGAATGTATGTAATTTAATTCATGAAATGCAATTCTAAACGATGATATGGAAAATGATTAATGAATAATGTATCTTTTTCTTTTTTTTTTTCTTTTTTTTGAATGTATAATAAGTAATGATTAATGATAATGAATGCAAAGGAAAATATCATTTTGAATGACTGGAAACCATTAAATTGATGAAGTGTGATCAACCCTTTGTCTACCCCCTTGAACTTGAAAAAAAATGCTAGAAAGACAAGCCTTTTGAGAACTAAGCATTTGAGAGCTAAGCAAGAGAGCTAAAAAGAAACTAAACTAAACAAGAAAAATGAAACTAATTTAACATGAATGCAACTTAAATCTAACATGCAAGAAGAAACTAAGTTAACATGCAAGATACAACTAAGCTAACATGCAGGATGCAATGCAACTAATTGTCCTTGAGGTTTGCGAACGGAATGCAAACTGAGATATATTTTCATCATAGAGTGTTGTGGAACTAGGAGTCCATACAATCCTTACTGGCGCCACTATGACCATAAGAATATGAATATGAATATGAATTTCTCGTGTGTGGTTACCCCTTCTTACGAAACCAAGTACAACCCTCACTAGTTGGAAGACCAACTATGGGAGTATGAATACCAGGTTAATTGGATTCAATGTTGCAAGTGGATGTTGGTATTAAGATATGGAAAATATAAATAACCAAGGTATCCTTTTGTGTAAACAAACAAAGGTTAACCCTTCGTCCTGTATGAATGTCCTCTATGGTTCTTGGATGACTATGTCTTTAGACTAATTCACACAAGTTAGAGAATCTTCCTCAGAATAGTCACTCAGAAGCGTAAGGAAACATCATGTCTTTTATCCTTTCCAATCTAGCCGAAACATCATTGATTAGCTAAAAAGAGCATGACTCGAAAAAGTCAATGAAAAAATCACCAAAAATTCCAAGTGTTTGTGAAATGTATCAATATTTTCAAATAAGAATTCCAGACAATCTGATCGTTTAAGGTGTGTCAAATTTTAATCCTGATAAAATAGGGCAATGAGATTCAAGGATTAAAGTATGCGATCAAGTTTGTTTGGGATTGAACAATGATAGTCATCAAAGTTTCAAAAATATCTCTCCTGAATCTGAAAAATCTGCTTTTGACATGTAACCGAAATGTGGCACTATTGAAACTGGTTGGTATCAAAAATCTACGATGTGTGCCCCCAAGTGATAAATGTGACCAAAGTGATACGTAGGGAAATTGAATCTAGAATGTGACAAAATGCAGCTCTAAGACTTCATTAGGGCAATGCATGAATGATGGATGCAATGAGGGCATGGACAAGTGAGATGAGGAAACCGCAATATGTACAAATGCAACTAGGAAACACCTAAGGGACAAAAGGCACCTGTGTCCAGGTTTTCACCTCTTGGGATTATTGCTCTTTTTTTTCCCGTTTTCTCTGTTTTTTGGCTTTTTGAAATTTTTTATTTTTTTGTATTTTTTATCTTTTCTCCTTTTTTCCATATTTTTCAATTTTCTCATGTACAAAGGTGATGCTTGACTCATCTGATACTCTTCAACTTATACTCTTTTCTCTGAATTAGGTGTGGAACCTCTTAAGATGAATGCTATTAATAGGTTCTAGCAATTCATCACCATCACAATCAGCCAATTTTTAGGTCCCTGTCCCAAATGAAGAAACAATGACAAAAGGACCAAGCCAATTTGCTTCCCACTTTCCTTTCTTTTCCCTATCAGCCTAATTTTTTGGATTTTCTCTCAATACCAGATCTCCTATTTGAAAGTTTCTTGGCTTGATATGTTTGTTATAATTTCTGGAAATTTGATTCTGATACACTTTCAAATGATCATAAGCTTGAGTTTGATGGTCCTCCAACAATTCCAATTGTTGAAGATGGGCAACTCTATAATCCTCATCGATTATTAATCCATGCAATGAAACTCTGAGGGATGGTATCTCAACTTCTAAAGGAAGCACAGCTTCGGCCCCATAAACCAAAGAAAAAGGTGTAGCTCCTGTCAGGGTTCGAATACTAGTCCTATAGTCCCATAATGCTAGATTGATTTGAAGGTGCCAATCCTTTCCTGATTTTCCAATGGATCTCTTAAGTATTTTCAGGATGTTCTTGTTAGTGGCTTTTGCTTGTCCATTACCTTGGGGATAGTAAATGGTTGAAGAGTGATGGGTAATGTGGAATGTGTCACAAAGTTCATCAATATCTTTTTTCTTAAAATATTTTCCATTAGCTATGATGATGGCATGAGGAATGCCATATCGACAAATGATATGATTTAGGATAAACATGGAAATTTGTTTTCCTGTTGCAGTTGATAAAGGGACAGCTTCAACCCATTTAGCAAAGTATTATGTTGCTGTGATTATATATTTGTGTCCATTTGAAGAAGGTGCATAAATCATGCCAATTAGGTCAAAACCCCATTGATAGAATGGCCATGGTGTGACAAAAGGGTTTAATTCTTGTGCTGGTGCATGAATCAAGTTTCCATGGTATTGACATTTCTTGCAAACTTTAACATATTGACAAGCATCTCATTCCAAGGTTTTCTTAAAGTACCCCATACGTAAGATTTTCTTAGCTAGGTTTAAACCATTTGAATGTGACCCACAAATCCCCTTGTGGACATCTTTTAAAGCTAATTTTGATTCCTCTTCCTCTAGACATCTAAGGAGTATTCCGTCAAGACCTTTACGATACAATGTGTTAGAAAGGATAGTATAACGGGCTTCTTGTCTTATGAAATTTCACTTTTAAGCGTGGTTTTGGTCTATAGGGAAGATTTGATTTTGGAGATAAGCATAGATAGGTCCATACCATGGAGAGTCATGTCCGTGTAAAAGGGCAACAATTTGGGTTTCAGGTAGGTCAAATGTTGGTTTCACCAATTCCTCCACCAAGAACTCATATTTTTCATTTTGATCAAGTAGCTGAAGCAAAGATGCCAAAGTGGCCATTGCATCGGCTGCTCTATTCTTATCTCTTGGAATTTGTACAAAGGTAATCAAAGAAAATTATTTCTTCTATTTGTCCACTAAATTCTTATAAGGCAACAATTTTTCATCCTTAGTATTATACTCATCATTGACTTGATTAATGACTAATTAAGAGTCACCATATACCTATAACTCTATGACATTCCATTCCAAAGTTGTCTTGATGCCTATGACCAAAGCATCATACTCTGCTATGTTATTGGTGCAAGGGAACAATAACTTGTAAGATTTTGGGATCGTGTAACCTTGTGGTGTAATCAAAATAATGCCTGCTCCACTGCCATTTTTGGTATATGATCCATCAAAGTATATAGTCCATGTCTTTGCTTCGACATTCACAATTGCAGAATCTGGGAATTTGACTTGTATAGGATGTGTATATTCTTGAGGATATTCAGCCAATTCATCGGCTATAACTTGACCTTTAATTGCTTTTCTATCAACATATTCAATGTCGAATTCACTAAGTACCATAACTCACTTTGCAATCCTTCCAATTAAAGTTGTTTTGCTGAGTAAGTATTTCAAGGGATCAATTTTAGCTATAAGTTTCACCTTGTGTAACAGCATGTAGTGTCTTAACTTTTGAGATGCAAATACCATTTCTAGGAAAGCCCTTTCCATGAAACTATAATTTATCTCATATTTGATCAAGGTTCTACTCAAATAGTAGATAGCTCTTTCTTTCCCTTCATTATCCTCTTGTGCCAATAAGACTCCTAAAGATTTTTTTGTAGCTGAAATGTAGAGTAATAAAGGTTTCCCTTGAATTGGTGACATTAAGCTAGGAGGATTCATCAAGTATGTTTTCAACAATAAAAAGGCTTTGTCACACTCCTCATCCCATGTGAAGATGGTGTCTTTATGTAGTAATCTGGTGAAAGAATGGCATTTTTCTGCCAATTGAGAAATGAAACTTCTAATAGATTGAAGTCTTCCTTGAAGTGACCTCATTTGACTGATATTCTTTGGAATGTCCATGTCCATTATTGCTTGTACCTTTTCAGGATCTACTTCAATGCCTTTTGCTGAAACAATGTATCCTAGGAGTTTTCCAGATTGTACCCCAAACACACATTTCTTTGGGTTAATTCTCACCTTGAATTTTTCTAACCTTGTAAAAATCTTGTCAAATATGGATAGACAATCTCTTCTTTCATGTGACTTAGCTAAAATTTCATCCACATAATCTTCCATAAAGGTGTGCATCATGTCATGGAAAATGGTAGTCATAGCTCTTTGATAAGTGGCTCCGGCATTTTTGAGACCGAAGGGCATGACATTCCAACAAAAGCTACTCCATGGGCATGTAATAGTTGTCTTCTCTCGAACCTCAGGTGCTATGCAAATTTGATTATACCCACTGAATCCATCCATAAGTGAAAGCATAGAATGACCTACCGTGAGATTTATAATAGCATCAATGCTAGGTAAGGGAAAGTCATCTTTTGGGCAAGCAAGGTTCAAATCTCTAAAATCTGTGCAAACTCTTATTGTTCCTTCTTTGAGTAATTTCTCCAATTCAGCTTTGAATAAAATAGCTATGTGTGCATGCATTTTTCTCAACTTCTGATTTAGGGGCTTAACCCCTGGTTTCACATTTAAGTGATGCATAATGAAACTTGGATCTAATCTGGGCATGCCAGCATATGACCATGCAAAGTTGATTTTTTTTCCTTGAAAGAATGTAATTAACTCTTTTTGTTCCAAAGGACTCAAAGATGTTGCTAAATGAATGAATTTAGGATCTTTTTTTGTGCCAATGTTGACCTTTTCTATAGGTTCAATAAGTATAGATGACCTTTCATCTTCGTGAGTTGGCAAGGTGTCCAACCTTTCTCCCTTAGGTGCCACAGTTGGGTTTTCACCTTCGAAAACATCCTTTATTTTTACTTTTTTTGGGTCTAGCACCGCCACATGGTGGTTTTCACCACTAGACCATCTCATTTTTTTGGATATTTTCTCTTCATTTTTTGGATTAAAAGGTTGAACACCTGCCCCTATCCTCATGTCTAGAGTGAGTTCATTGGTGGAAGAATTGGGTTCGACCGCATTGAGGTATAAAGCCATTGAATTGTCATTGGGAAAGTAGAGTAAGTCATTTGACTCAGATAGATCCCAATCAATAAGTTTGGGATGTATGAGGGACAAAGAATCATTGAATGGGTTTTCATTTGAAAGAGTTAAGGACATGACTTCATTATATGGTTCGTACTTTGTATCATCAAGGTCTATGACATGTGCCTCTTCTAGATGGTCTATGGAAGAAGGATCAAAATATTCTCCATCAGAGTCCTCTAAGATTTCTATGGGAAAGAAAGCACATGGATTAAACACTAGGGTAGAATCTCCCACCCATGAAGGTACCCAAGGTTCACCTACCCATTGAGTGAAAAGAGGTGCTTGTTCTATGTTGACTTGTTGAGGTTCACTTGTTGTTTGAGTTGAATTTGAACCTTGAGTCATTTGTTCTTCATTCTCAACTTTAGGAGGAATTGCATAAGTGTGAATGGTATCAACCTCTATGTCGTGACAAGATTCTTTGGACAAATAATCCCACTCATAGTCTCTAGAATCATCTTCACTTTCAGAACCTACCATATGGATAGGTGTATGGAAATCATGCATGGGACTTAAACTCTCTCCTTTATGTTGAAAACCTATGCCGACTTTCTCTTCTTTGGCTCTCCAAATGGATTAAATAGGTTCTAACAATCCTCTATGTTGAACTCCTAAGGGTCCTCTTCCCTTATACCCCATTTTCTTCATAATATCAAATCCTTTTCCATATTGATCCGTTTGGATATTGATATGTTGCACCCTTTCATTGGGATTAGTTGACTTATCATCATCTTTATAGAGCCATTGTAATACCTCATCATCTTCTTTGTCTAATTCTTGTTTATCACATTCCCTCACAAAATGGGCATTGTATTTATGAGGTTGATGATCTTTGGATGGTCTCCCATGTGTTCTTAGAGATGTCGGTAAATCAAAGAGGGAAACGGAATATTCCCCTACTCCTTTTGAGTTAATTTTACATTGTTTTTCAAATTGATGCATTAGATCACTCATCTTTTCATAATGATCCTTCTTAGTTTGTTCTCTTTCTTCCTTAGTGGGTTTCAAAGATTCCAATCTCAATTTTGAAGTCTAAACTAAAGTATCCTTTGAATTTAAACCCTCATAACTCATCTTTTATTTTCCCTTAGTCGATGCGTAGTTGTGTTAGTTTGAATAGGGTTAGGAGGAGATATAACATTAGATGTTTGTTCTATCTTTTCCTCTTTGGCCTCTTCCATGGTAATATCAGGGATAACTCTTTCCCTATTATGAGGAATATACAATTCATGACTTGGCTTCAAAACATTGCAATATTGGAATGGGTTTGAATCTCCTCCAATTGTGATCTCCTCCCCTAGATATGGGAATTTCATGCATTGGTGATATGTGGAAGGTACCGCTTGCATCTCATGTATCCAAGGCCTTCCTAGTAGGATGTTGTAGGTCAATTTCATGTCAAGAACCTGACATATAGTGTCCTTTTTGATAGGTCCCAATTGAATTGGTAGAACGATCATACCCTTTGAAGATCTTTCCTCTTCATCATAAGCCTTAATAGTTATTTACTTCTTTGGATCAATGGAAGACTCAGATAGACCTAGTGACTTGACAAGGTTTAAAGTGCAAATATTTAGACCAGCTCCACCATCTATGAGAACTCTCTTAACCCTATGTCTTTGGATTAATACCTCTATATGCAAGGGCAAGTTTTGAGGATGTGTGATAGACATGTCATCTTGTTCTGAAAAAGAAAGGCAATGAGGAGCTATCAGGTGTCCCACCATGTTCTAAAATTTGTCTTCCTCCAAGTTTATCAGGACTGTTGTCTCACATAAGGCCTTTTCCAAAATCTCTTTGTGGTTAGGAGATAGTTTTAGCAATTCCAAAATTGATATTTGGGTGGCTGTCTTTTGTAATTGGTCCACCAAACTATAAGGTTTTGTGTTTGGTGTTATTTGTTTAGCCACAATAGTTGGCTCCTTGGGACCAATAGTGATAGGAGTAACCCCTTGTAAGGTAACCTTTGAGGCTTGCCCCCTTGTTATGGAATTAGTGGATCCTTGAATAGGTTGGTCCTTAATCACAACAACATTGATTGTATTGTCATAAGTATGGGCAAAGTTGACATTATGACTGCTTTTTACATTATTGGCATTGTTTCCTCCATTGTTGGAATTAGAAGATTCTCCCTTTTCATGTTTATAAAAAGGATTCTTAAAGGCTGTGTGATATTCATTATTTTGAGGTCTATCAACCTTTATCACACCATTGTCTATGAGATCTTGTACCACATGTTTGAGACGCAGGCAATCGTTGGTCTTATGTCCCCTATTTCGATGATAGTCACAATGGTTGTTCTAATTCCACCAATGTGGTTTGATATGTGGTTCATAAGGTTGATCCTTTGGTAGATCAATAATTTTATTAGCAATAATTGTTCTTAATGCATCTTCCAATGGTTCACCCAAAGTAGTGAAGGTCCTTTTGGGTGTAGGTGCAAAGAATAGTTTAGGCTTAGAAGCCCCTTAGTTGTTCCCGAAGTTGTTATTAGTGTTGTTGTTGAAGGGTACCTTAGGTGTTTGATTCACGTTATTGTCTTGAGCTGAATTTTGAGTGAGCTTGAAAGGGATAGCCTTTAAAGTATTAGCCTCCACCACTCCATCATTAACCACTCCTTTATTGTTGTTTTTATTCCTTGTCCAATATCGACTGTTGTTACTGTTGTTGTTGTTGTTTTGATTTTGATTGTTGTTGGAGGTATTTGTGATGTTATTTATGTTATCTTTGTAGAGTTTGATTTCTCCAATTTTCACAAATGCTTCTTTTGTTGTCACCCCATTCTCAATTAGGTCTTGGAATGATCTAGGGTACTGCAGCCTTAGTCGATAGTTCATTTAAGGATTCAAGCTATTCACAAAGATATCCATCTTTTCCTTTTCAGGTACACTTCGAGGGTATCTAGCAAATACTTCCCTCCATCATTGTAGGAAAAGTAGGAACCCCCCTCCATCTCTTCATTTGGTATTGCATAGATTGAGCATTGGAACCTCATGTTTGATGTTATAAGAGTAGTGGGTTACAAATTTAGAGGCCAATTCTTCAAAGGTCCTAATACCGGAGGGTAATTTTGAAAACCACTCCATTTCCATGCCTCCAAAACTTCTAGGGAATAACCTCATAAGGTAAGTTGTATCATGCATGAAATCTAGACTTAGGGCACAAAATTCCCTTAGGTGATCTTGGGGATCAGACGTCCCTTCATATTTATCATATTTTGGATAAATAACATTTGTTGGAAATGGTATCGTGACTAAGGATTTGTCAAAAGGAAAAGGACACAAGGCTTCAATAGAAAAGGGTTTAGGAGCCCCACCTTGTTTCAATGTGTCCAATTGTAGTTGAAAAAGTTGAAATTGTTTATTCATGATATCAATGGGGTTAGCCTCTGCTTCCTCTTTCTTAAGTTTGGTAAATTCATAATCATGTGGAAGCTTGAGACCCATTTGTGCTAGGTCTAGGAAGTACTTCTCCTTGTCCTTCTCCAATACTTTGTCCATAAGTTTCATAAAGAATGGGCTTTGCATAGCCTCAGTTACCTTTTCGTTGGTTAACTCTTCCTCATTTGGGTCCATATTGCCCCCATTGTTGGTATTATTCATCACTTGATTATTAGGGTCTATGTTCATCCCTCCGTTGATATTGGTGTTGGATCCTTTGTCGTTGGGATCAACATTTCATTGTTTGGTTAGGTCCTTGTTCACATGATTGATCTGATCAAGATCTATATGCCCGAATGGAAAATACATCCTTGGTTCTATTTCTTTTATTGTTTTGTGTACAGGGTTTGTGGAAAAGGGATCACCCGGGAAAGGACACTCTTGTCTCAGATAACATCTATCTACTTGTAGGGTAGGTTTTGTGTAATGGGATCGAGTGAAAACTGGCATTAACATATGTCGAAAAGGGGATCTAAAGTTTTCAAACTCAGTAAGTGACCAATATGAGAATAAAATGGCAAAATGCCCACAAATGGCGGATTTTGATCTAGATCAGTATTCTCAGTGGTAGAATGTCGAAAAGGGTATCCAAAAAGAAAATTATCTTGTTCTAAAAATTTTGGCAGATGCTCACTGTTTGCCTTTTAAAGTTTTTAGGTGGCTCTTACCTGTGTGTAGGCAGCCTTTCACTGATAGTACGTGGTCACTGGAAAATTTGTACGCGGCACTCTGCAGTTAGTAGGTGGCATTTCTTTGCTGCCAAGCGTATGTGAAATGTTTCTGCGCGGCTCTTTCCAGTTAATAGGAGTTTTTTTGATGTTGTTACGCGGTGTTTTATGTTGGTTAAGTGGCCCAGCTTTGTTTGTAAGTGGCCCTTTAATGATTGTACATGGTGTTTTGCTGATCAAAATAGATTTTATCAATTTTAAAAGTGTTTTCGGGGTTTAAAATTTTAATGTTTATGATCAGATTTATCAAACAACATTCTTGCATGAAAATAAAATACAAACTCAACACACACATAAGAGTTGCATCATATCCCTAAAACCACACTAAAGTGTATGTTCTCAGATGTTTTAACATGGTTTATACAAGAATATCTTCCAAGCAGTCTACCCTAGCCTAAACAAATTTGGCTTTTAAACATGGCTCTAAAAAGGTAGGTCTACTGATTTATCAGGCTTCAACCTATTCTGGTCTAAACCTTGTCAAGATCCTTTACCCCTTTGAGGGCTTCCCACATGCACAAAAGTACAATTTTGCGCAATGCCAAAGGACTACTAGAGGAAGTGAGGATGGCTTGTACAAGTTTTAGTCACTTTCTAATTAAGGAAAAGTGCATTATTTTATAGTGGGTTAGACGATATTGCGGAAAAATAAAATATCTCCCACTTTGGGTCGTTCCCTCTCACCATCCTCGTAAGGCAAATCTCGGGAGGCAGGCCCTTTAAAGCTCTATTTTAGCTAGCATGTTCATAAAAGCGGGAATTTGAACTTGGTCCAACAAGTTTGGGAATTTGATTCACTCAAAGAGTGAAGAGCATACCCCTATTGTCTTTCTTTCGTTCCAAACACTTTAAACAAGTTTGTTCATTTTCAACCTCTAAACAAGGAGGTTCTTAGAATGGAAATGTGTGGTTCAATTTGCCTATCCTGTCTTTCTACCAAAATGGCTTTGCACGTTTGGATTTTTGATTCACTTCGAAAAGTGAAGAGCATATGCCTAATGCTTGTTCAATTTGGATGAAATAAAGGATTTTCTAATTATTCTAGATTCAAAGAATGCCACAATTTAATCAAATGCAAGCTTGATGAGTGAAATACCTGATTCTGAAGCTAGCAAAAGGGCTAGGCGCATTTTTGAGTTTTTTTTGCTTGTTTTTCTACTCACCTAGTGGCGATCATTCCCACTCCATCTCCTCCAACAAAGTTAGTCAACACAAAGAACAACAAAGTGAAGAAAAACTTGAAAACCTTTACAAGACACAAAAACTCCTAAAAGCTTTTTCAAATAAAAGATTTATTAATAAAAGCTTTTAAAGAACATAAGAATGCAAATTTACTCAAAGAGTAGGAAATTTTCTCTTATAAGCAAAAAACACTTTAATATAATGATCATATAAGTGTTCTTCTTCAAATAAGCTTTCTAATACATTTGCATTATGAACTTCTTTATCATTTTTGGTCTTAGCCCTTACCTCCTTGCTAGGCCTTGTGATCCACTTCTCTAGTTTCTGCACTTTGGGGTGATTTTTCATCTGGAAAAAAAGAAAACACGGAGAGTTAGAAAAGTGACAGAATCAACCAAAAATTGATTTGAAGCAAAATTTACTACGCGACATTTAACAGCTAAATAGAGGCTATCAAATTCTTAGCAAGCGTCACTTTAAACTTTACAAGCGGCTTTTAACTATTACTACGCGGCTCTTAAAATTTCACAGGCCGTAAAATAAAGATATCAAGCGGTGCAAAAATGATAAAATGCGGTCAGAAAGTGCTGGTAAGCGGCTATTGAATGTTAGCAGGCAGTGCACTTTATCTGACAGGAATTTTGATTTATCTGACATGCGGTCTACTTTATCTCCCAAGCAATAGCAGAGATAAAGGTGGAGATGATTCACGCTTCCCAGGCATCATTTTGATATTTGTAGGCGGTGCTTTGCATTGTATACGTGGCTCTTCTCTTGTTTTCTGCAACAAAAACACCAAAAACCAAGAAAACAAACCAATGTCAGAATAAAAATGTTAATACAGAGGCTTAGAGCCCCACGGTGGGTGCCATTATGTGTGTAAGAAAATACACCTTCATGAAATTAAGATAAAAGACAACAATTCTATAGAAGATAATACAAAACTAATCTAAAGAATTGAAGATAAATCTATATCATCTCATGGTTCTCTATCCAAGCTTTTTTAAGAGAGCTCTTAGACTTAATCTCTCTCAAGGACAATCCTAGAATGAGATATGTATGGAATTCAATGCTCAAATCTAGCTAGAATGCTTAGAAATGCTCCAAGATCATGAAAGAAATTAGCAAATGCTCCTAAACATGATACTAAATGATTATGAAAATGCTAAAAACTCTCTCAAATCTCTAAAAATGCTCCTTAATATGCTCTCAATATTGCTCTCAATATGTCTATAATAAGGATGCTTTCGCTCTTGAATTCTTGGATTCCAAACACAAAGGAATTTTCTTGTATTTATAGCATTTTCCCAAGGGTAGGGGGTAGAGTGAGTTGATCATGATCAAAGCTTGGTTAAGTCAAAAGCTTTGAGGCATTTTCAAATTGAGGGAAAGTTTGTTGATCTCAAAGATATTAGGAATTAAATAATTCCATCTTTTAATTAAATTAGCCATGGAAGGGTGATTGAGTTGGATTTGATCCCTTTTGATTTGATTTATACAATTGAAAAATCAATTGCATAATTTGATTAATCCCTTTAGGCTTGAATCTAATTAATTGATTTCATGATGTAATTGATCTTTTAAATTGATTTGAATTTTGTCCATTTGATTTGCATTGATTAAATGTCCATTTGATGATATTTTGAAGCATTTGGTTGAGATTTATAATTTGGAATGCTTGAGATACACCTGGTAAATTTTAGGTGTCTACACCTATCCTGTGACCTATCCTGCTGAGCATCCTGCTGACACTATGACTGTCATTGCTTCTCTCTAGTCAGCATTGGACCTGGATCCCTCTTTTGAGAAACAAATCTGAGATGATTCCACCCCCCACTACCACAAGCACCCTCTCCACTCCCTCCCGTAGCCCCTCCACCCCTATCATCTGCATCATCACCATCATCTAGACCCTATCCTCTGTCTGAAGGAGGGTGCCTCCCATCTCTGCCTCTCTCTCTCTCTCTCTCTCTCTCTCTCTCTCTCTCTAAACTCCTCCTCTACCTCTCATAGGATAATCATCAGTGGGATCATATTCTAATGTATCCTCTAAACGTAGAACTACCTCCTCAGGCATTGTAAACCATGGAAATAGATGTTGTAACATCTAGGCATGATAACCATTTGAGCATCCGACATATGCTACCTCTGGAAGAAGGTCCCATGGAACTGCAACCATATCTCTAACGGCACACTGCACTATCTCATACCAAATGGAAACCCCATAGTGGCACCTCATCATGGATTTGTGCATATATAGATAAATCCTGGCACCTTCCATGCATATGGCTATAAAGCCTCAAAACTTGTGTGACCAAGAATCTCTCAACAATATATCTAGTCCTACCCATCAAATATCTGCTCTGAAAGAAGTAAGGCATCTATCTCCTATGAGAGAGCCACTCCTCATAGTCAAGGTATGGTCGCCATACTACTACAGTCATATCATAAAATAATCGGCGCCAATACTCTAACTTGCCTAGATGGGGCTGTTGAATCCAACCAGAGTACATGTATACATATTGTTGATCTATCCGCTGCCTGTCCACTATCGGCCATGTAACTGGGATATGCTCCCAGGCCCAGATCTATAAGACAAGGATACCGACAGTCACACTCCATGATAATTGGTACACTATCTCATGTATCTCTTTATAAATGTGAGAAAGAATACAACTTCCCCATGCAAATCTCTGAGATGACACAATCATCTTCTCTAACATATCTACCCAACCGACCATAAATCTATGTTGTCCTCGGTCAGGCATCAAGGCACCTCCAATCAAACTGACCAAGTACATAGGAAGACAATCGTAATGATCATACATGTAATCCCATATGAGGTAACGACAAGAAATAGTATCATCTTTGAAGAAACATCGAGTCGTGGTAATAGGTGTAGCAGACCTCGACTAAAACTGAACCTCTCGACCCATCACAGGAACTCTAAGAATGTGCTACACATCCCCAAGTGTGATGGTCATATCACCATTTAGGAGATGTAAGGTGTTGTGCTTAGAATGCCACCTCTTGGCTAGAGCAGTCAAAAACCCCCGATTTACCCTGATATCAGGTAAATCCCTCAAAGATAGTAATCCTACACACGCGACTAACTCTACCTCATCGCTAGTCAAAGATATAGACAATGCAAGGACACAACTAGGGTATGGTCCTCAGAATGAGACGACCTCAAAAGGAACCTGTTTAAAAGGATAAGCAATTAAAATTTCAAATTAGTACTCTATCTAAGACAACAAAGTAGAAAAACCTATCAGTTAGGTTTTTTTGATGGGCAAAAGTAGAAAAAATGTCAAACTTGGAAGAAAAACTAAGTCAAAAACCAAAAATGATTCTGTTTCCATAGGGTATGATCCCTTTTCTAGGATGCAATCCATGATTCCTGGGTGCGATGGGGCATCTGGGAAGGGATCATGTTTTAGCAGGATTTGACGCAGGATGCGGCGTACGACCCTGTTCTAATAGGATGCAAAATTCTTAAAAATCCTATTCTCAACTACTACATGCGATGAAAAACAAAAAACAGGGTGCAATCCTGAATATACAAGATGTGACCCAGGATTTTGGGCAAAAATAGGGTGCGACTCGAGATGGACTGGGTGTGACCCTAAACACGGGAAGCAACTTAAAACTAAAATTGCAATAACTACTACAAAAAAGCACAAAATAGGAATTTGCAAATTTGACAAGGTAGGTTTTTGAGTACTTATTGGAGGTGGGTAGTTAGCTGGTCGCTAATGTCATTGACTGAGCTCAAAATGATGTTTATGCATGGGGAACACCATCTTCTATGTAGAGCTCTATGAATTACCAAGGATAAAAGTGAGAATGAATGGGTAAAAAGTTAAAATTGAGATATATATTTGACTTTTTGAGCTATTTAGGAGCTCTGGAACTCCTCCTAGACAACTGAAACTCATTTTGTTCTCCTTGTAATCAATCAGGGATGACATTGAATGCAGCAGAAATGTTCTACACAGCATAGTAAAATTTTTACGACAGTTACCGCAAATGCAGAATTGCTCCATATGTTCCAAAAATGATTCGCAGGCTTTACGCAATTAGTTTTTTGGGTTCTATATCATCAAATTTCACATTATTCATCAAAAATATTGGTCCAGCATCATTTTATCAGACTCATAATTCACATTTTAATGTGATTAACTTGATACAATTGTGTTTTCTTTAAACACACCTTCATTTCTCCACTTTTTCTAAAATTGATTCTTTCTCTATTCAATCGATCAATTCAAGTGATAGATCATTCTACAGAGGGATTTATTATTATTTTTTTCTTCGATTTCATTCCCTAGGGGGCATGATCAGACTTAAATCAATCAAATTCTTTCTCAAAACAACATTAAACTGACTAAGTCAGGACTGTTGGATTGAAGGCTTCGGTTCTCACAAGCTGGATATCTTATGTCTACTTTTTCTTAGATTCTTATTAAGCTACTGGCAGCTTTGTACAGACCTTCATTTGATCAAGTTTGGAGTCGGTATAATCAATCCTTGGATGAAAACCAAGTTCAGAATTTATATTTTTAAGATCTTTTCTTATTGAACTTTGTTCGATCAAGTTCAAAGTACATTCTACCAGTTTAGTTAAATCAAGTGTGAGACTGATCTCATCAGACACTTCGTTTGATCAAGTGTAGAATTCTCAAACTTTATGAATTCAACATCAAAACTTTCTTTGAATCAATGTGCCACTCACACATCTATTCAAAGACGGGCAAATGTAACCACCCTAATTTGGTATGCTCTAACCATAGACCCTATTTTCCCTAAGTGTGATCATACCCCTAATTATGTCAAGGCAATCCTTCAATTTATTGGCATAATTCATTTAAATCCAATTTAATCTCCTAAGTGATTTAATCACTAAATTAAATTAATTGCCTTAGACAATTAAATTAATGAAAACAAATAAAAAACATGGCTAAAGTAATTAATAAAAGGAATTAAATAAATATTAATTACATTTCCATTTGCAAAAAGGGAAAGTCAATTATCTAGCCAATGAGAGAGAAATCACTTGGATCACCTCACATAGATAACCAAAGATTCAATCTCCACCTCTCTTCCACTTTCAATCCTAACCTCTCATTCACCAAATTCTTCTATAAATAGAATGAATTTTAACCTCAATGGGCCCCTAAACTTAGAAGTAAACTTATGCTACAAATATTGATAGAATTTTTAATGCATTTTAGCTCATTTTCATTGCATTCTTATAATCTTCAATTTTAGAGCATAAAATGAACATTTCTTGAGGATATTAGACTAATTTGATTTGAATCTTCCATTCTAATTTGTATATGTCACTGATAAATCCATAATCTGAGGGCAATTATAGAATTATTCACACTCCTCTTAGATAGGAAGCAATAATTTGGTTTTAGTGAATGATTTTCTTGTCTACTCTTTCTTTTCACTAATATAATGAGTTATTGAAGTTTTGTGTTGTAGACAATGGGTACACAAATAATACACACAACAGTGAGGAAGAAGTGATTGCAAAAATTCTCAAATCCTAGACAATTGTATATAGAACTAAAGCAAAATCTATATAAGAGATTATACCTTTGACACCTAACTTCAATAGAGAGATGTTGATTGGGCAACTGACTACCTTTGAGCCCGCAAAATTGGGAGATTCTCTACCTAAAGTTGAGTCATCATTCAAGGTGACTGTGCATAGAAACAAAAAGATCTTATTTGTAATTGTAAGCACCAGCAATAGTTTCTTGAGAGAAGAACTTGGAAAATATGTTGATGAATGGGAATAGATACAAGAAGAAGAAAGCAACCTAGATGAAGTTGTAGCCCTGATCGCTAGAAGGGAAAAGAGAGGTAAGGATAAATTTGAAGGAAAGTTACCTTTAAAAAAAAATTCATCCAATATGATAGGTCATTTTGCATCTCGATGTCCTACAAGGGTTCCAAAGCATAAACCTAAGTTTTATAAATCTAAGTATCCAAAAGACAATGAATGTTATTATGCTAGAAAAGGTGTTTCTGATGATGAAGCTGTTGAACATGATGACATTGTATTTATTTCTATTAAGGATGATGAACCTTTACATGAATAAAAAGCCTTAGTATCCCATGTTGAAAATAAATCTGAATGTGTTATTGATAATGGTTGTTCACATCATATGACTGGAGATAAAAAAATAAGTTTGTTAGTCTAAAAAGATATGATGGTGGTTTTATAAGATTTGGTGGCAATACTCCTAAGCTTATCATTGGAGTTGGATCTATTTGTCTAGATGAAAAAACTAATCTTGATAATTTATTGCTTGTTGATGGACTTAAAGTATAATTTGTTGAGTGTTGGACAGCTAGTGGAGAAGGGTTATCAGTTACAATTTATTGATGGGAAATGAACTATCAGAAGTAAGGAAGGAGACTTGATCATATCTGGTACTAAATCTAGAGGTTATGTATTTCAGTTAAATACATCTTAGGCTTCTTGTTTTATTGTGAAGGTTGATGATAGTTGGCTATGATATAGAAATTTTTTCATATTAACTTTGATAATATTGTGAATGAAAGTATGACTAATGCAGTAAGAGATCTACCTAATATTTTGAAACCATCTAACACTATGCATAGAGAGTGTTTTATGGGGAAGCAGACTAGAAGCAGTTTTAAAAGAAAACCTTACTCTTCAAAAGGAAAGTTGGATCTGGTACATAAAAATATGTGTGGTCCTACAAGAACAAGATCTTACTATGGTGAGAGGTATTTTATACTTTTTTTTTATCACTTTTCTAGGATGATGTGGTACATACTTAAGAGAGAAATATGGGGCATTTGATAAATTTAAGAAATTCAAATAGAAATTTGAGAATGAATCAGGCTTGAAGATAAAATGTTTGAGATCATATAGAGGTGGTGAGTTTACTTCAGACTTGTTTATTACCTACTGTGAAGATCATGGAATATATATACATACATCTTCTCCTGGGACACCACAACAGAATGGGATAGCAGTGTGAAGGAACATAACAATATTAGATGTTACCAGGACTATGCTGCTGCAAGGAAATGTATCACATGTTCATTGGAGAGAAGCTACTCATACTATTGTATAGTACGCCTTGAACATAATTTAGATCAGAGAAGGTACAAGTAAGACTCGTTATGAATTGTGGTTTAATCATACTCCTAATGTAAAATATTTCAGAATATTTGGAAGTAAATGCTATATCAAAATAGATGATGAGATAGGGGAGTTTTATGCTATAAGTAATGAAGGTATCTTCCTTGGTTATTATACTAAGAGTAAAGCCTATAAATTTTTCAATCTGAGATTGAGGAAGTTTATTGAAAGTGCTAATGTGAGGATAGATGAAAGGTTTCAGATTCAAGAGAGAATGTATGACTTTAGTCAGAGTGAAGATATTAAGGAGGTCATTGCAAATCCTGAAGAACCTTTAGAAATTGATAATGATTTCAAATATGAATAAAATGATCTTAATAAAACTCCTAAGACTCTGAGGTATGTTAAGAAGAACCCTCCTAAAGATC
>MU223061.1:3063284-3073577 GCA_018584345.1 Thuja plicata | reverse complement strand
TATATATATATATGTATGTATGTATGTATGTATGTATGTATGTATGTATATGTATATATGTGTGTGTGTAATTAATAGCATATACGTGTGCACCCATATATTTGTAGCCTATATATATTTAATTCCATTAAATTAATCTATTAATTTTACTAAATTAATTATAATCCCCAATCAATCAATATACTAGTAGATACTAAAACACTATAATATATATTTTAACAATAAACCTTAATAAAAGCATGCTAAAGCAAGATGATTTAGTCATCGACTTACAACATAGAATATCTTACATCCAGGACATTATCATTATGACCAAAAGAGTGTCAAAACATGGAATTGACCCTAAGAAGTACAACTAGGGTGAAAAACAACAAGACCAATAGATAGAAAGGATTAATGGTAACCCCTCCCCAACAAGATGTGTCTGCAAGAAAATATCAAGCTCTGAAAGAGGACACATGACAAGGAGATGTCTATTGGTTGGGCTTGTGTACTACGTCCTTCATACAACCAGTGAGGATTTTGTGGGACTGCTCAACCTATGTGAATAGGTTGAGTCAAAATGTGGTACCTACAAGTATTTCTTTACAAATGAATCACATTCATATATATACATATATCATATAAAACACTTTAGGAAGTGGTGGATATTGAGACACTATGTTTCCCTCACCTCAGTGAGTAACTACAACTTTATCCCTCACCATGAAGACACATCATACAAATAATATAACAACATAATCACATGGCATAGGGGTTGGTCCAAAAGATCATGTTATGGAATAAATTATCATAAAAGATACACATGAATCCCAAAAATCAACATATTATAATAAGTATTATCATAAAATGAGTGCATGAACCATATGAATTAGTAAAATAAGAAACTTTCCAAGCATGTATAATCATCTCTATTTATTACTAACATGTAAATAGGTCTATCAGGGTATCAAAATCCTTAAACATATCATATGAATAAAGAAGTGCATGTGGAGGGGCATGACATCCTTCCCCCTAGGAGTAGGCTTTCTCCTGGAAGCCTGCAAACAAGAATGGAAAAGACTCTCAAATCCTAGAGGCATCCTCCAATAAGGTTGAAGTCTAAGCATTGGGGTCCCACTGGACCCTGACCTTCTTTGATATTGTGACCCTTGAGATTTAGTGTAGGCTGTTGTGAGATACATACATGCTCCAAAGTTAGCTTCTCATCCTCTACCTATAGGTCATTCCAATAAAAAACATGATTCACATCAAAAACAAAGTTCCTAAGTATAGAAACATATAATACATCATGAATGAGAGCAAGGATGGGAGACAAAGTGAGGTGGTAAGCAACCGGTCCAATCCTCTCTAGGATCTCAAAATGACCCATGAACCGTGACACTAGCTTCAAGCCCTTTCCAAAAATGGAATGGACTCTTCTGTGAATGCACCCTCAATAACACCTTATCTTCTCCTGCAAACTAAATATCCATCATGTGAGCATCAACATATTTCTTTTGCCTGTCCTATAGGGTTGCTAAATGCTCTCTGATCCTCTCAACCTGTAACTCCATATTGTTAATCATATTAAATCCCAACAACATATTTTTCTCTAGATGATCCAAAATCAAAGGAGTGCACCATAGACAACCATACAAAGCTTGATATGGTACCATGCCGATATAACTATGGTATCTGTTGTTATAGGAAAAATCTATAAGATATATATAATCTTCCCAATTTCTTTTTTATCTATAACATACATCCTCAACATGTCCACAAGGACTTGGTTAACCCACTCTGTCTAAGCATCAGTCTCTGGATGGTAGGCTAAACAGAAGTTCAACTGCATCCCTAGATCATGTTGTCGGGAGGTAGAAAGTGTAGAAGTAAAAATTGGATCTTTGTCTGATATGATTTTTGGGGGATACCATGCAATCTGACCACATATTGCATGAAGGTCTTAGATACTGAACTGGCTATGTAAGAGGACCAAAGAGGAGAAAAATGAGATACTTTTGAGAGTCTATCCACCATGACCATGATTTCATCATGCCACGGAGGGGTAACATGAAACCCCAAAATAAAATCTATAGAGATAATGCCATATTTCCACTCAGGAATACTATGGGATTGTAATAAGCTAGCTGGGTGCCTTTATTCTGCATTAACTCTTTGGCACTTGAGACACATGGAGACAAAATCAACTATTTCCCTCTTCAAACCAGACCATAAGTACAATGGAAAAAGATCAAAACACATTTTCTTCACACCAAGATGTGTGGAGTATGGTGCCCGATGAACTTTTGTAAGGATCAAAAGTTGTAATCCATTTGGTGGCACATAAATGTGACCCTTTTGGCACAAGAAGAAATACCTCTCAAGAGAATATCCTACATAAAGTCCCTCTATGGGAATCCTAGACTCACAAACTTCCTTAACCACCCTATACCAACCATCTGAAGGAAGATCCTGAAGAATATGACTCCTCAAATCAATACTCAAAGTAAGAGTAGACATCTCACATCTTTGTCGACTCAGAGCATCTGCTACAAAATTTTCATTTCCTTGAATATACCTAACCTAAACATCTTATTCACACAATAATCCCATCCATCTTCACTACCTAGCATTGAGGTTAGGTTGGGTGAAGATATATTGGATGCTATAATGATCACTATGAATCTCAAATTGGTGTCTTAACAGGAATTGTCTCCACCTCACCAGGACATGGAATACCTCTACCAATTCAAGATAATGGGTAGGGTAGTTGAGATCATAATCCTTTAGATTTATAGACTCATATGAAATGACTCAACCTTCCTACATTAACACTGACCTAATACCCTCTAAAGATGCATCAGTGCAAACCACAAAATCACCCAAATGATCTAGAACTTTCAAAATTGGGGCACTAGTCAGCTTCTCCTAGAGACACTGAAAAGATGGCTCACACTTCTCTAACCACACAAATTTATTTCCTTTCATTTAAAAATATGTAATGGGATGAGCTATTTGGGAATATCCTTGGACAAAGTGTCTATAGTAGCCTCATAGTCCCATAAAACTACAGATTTTAGAGAAATTCTTGGGATTTGGCTATTCTAATATAGCCTGTATCTTTGATGGGTCTACATCGATGCCATCACCAAAGATAACATGAACAAGATACTTAATCTCAGTATGGCAGAATTTACATTTTTCCAAATTTGCATATAACTGATTGTATTGCAAACACTGCAACACCTATTGTAGATGTTTTTCATACTTCCAAAAATTTTTACAAAACATCAATATGTCATCCAAGAAAACAACTAAAAATGGTCCAAGTAGGTCCTGAATACCCCGTTAATCAGACTCATGAAGAATGAAGATGCATTAGTCAGACCAAAAGGTACCACTGTGATTTCAAAGTGACCATAGCAAGTGTGAAAAGTAGTACGGTGTATGTGTACCTCATGGATTCTCAACTGATGGTATTGAGACTTCAAATCAATTTTGGAAAATGCCTTTCCCCCTTAATCTGATCAAATAGTTCATCTATATGTGGCAAGGGGTATCGATTTTTAATAGTTATCTTATTGAACTGACAGTAATTGATACACAACCTAAGAGACCCATCCTTCTTTTCCAAAAAGGTACCTGGGGCTCCCCAAGGAGACACACTGGGCCTGATGAAACCCTTAGCCAAGATTTCTTCTAACTACAACTTGAGCTTGCTAATCTCCTGGGTAGTCATACGATACGGAGCCTTGGACATGGGCTCTTCTCCCAATACCAACTCAATGCAAAATTCTATGTCTCTCCTTGGAGGAATTACATGTATTTCCTGAGGAAACACATCAACATACACCTAGAGTAAGGGGTGATCTTAATAAATATCCTTGATTTACTCCATATCAAGATCATTTACTGATTCTACAAAGAGATGAAACCCATGTCGCATGCAATGTTGAAGATGAATAATGAAGATCAATTGAAGGGATTTGGGTTTTTGGATCCCAACAACCTAGCTCTCCTTCCCATCATCATCCAAACATTGAATGACCTTATTCCTACAATCCACCTTAGCTGCATGGGCCTCTAATCAATCCATACCAAGAAATATATCATAAGATCCCAAATGTATGATTCAAAGATGAGTTGTGGAAATAAAGGATCCTAGATCCAACTGACAACTAGGAATGCAAAAATTTGTGACCACACTTTCCCTAGAAGAATTTTCAACCTACCACTTATCCTCATGCCTAACCACTGACATCCCGCAATAATATAATACCAAAGGAGAAATGAAGGAATTAGTAGCTCATGAATCAAATAAAATGGAGAGAGATATACCACCTATCATACCAGATGTATCAATCTCTATCCCCTAATATTTTTCCTGTCTATGATCTATTGAGGAAAAGACTCCATGAGATCTACCGACATCACCCACTGTAGGTTCTAAAGAAACTTGTATCTAACTAGATGTTGGAGCTGAGTTCTAAGGGAAATGTACTTTAATATGACCATAATTCCCTCACAAAAAGCACCCTGCACCCCTAAAAAATTTCCTTCATAAGGGAGGAGCACTTGAATGCTGATAACTATCCCAACTGACATTTTTTGGTGCACTCTGGGATGGTTGTGAGTTCTTCCTCTTTTTGGCACAAAATCTATTGTAATAATTTCCTGACTGAGATCCACCATCGGTGTTACTTTGGAAATTCTTCTTTTGGAGAGTTTGACTACCCTTGGAAGAAGAAGGGTAGATCTTGGGACCTTATGCTCCGTGGGACTAATTCCCTTTATATCCAAATCCTGATTGAGGAGCATTACCCCCACGGGTTCCCATCTGAACTCCTAATCCAAAATTTGCATTTTGATCAACAATACAGGCCTTAATGACTATAGCACTAACTAGATGAGGTTTAAAGACTTGTACTCCTCATGATATAAAACCATTGAGGCTTCTAAGGAAATTTTGTGTGAGCATGGGTTGATCATCCTTATATCCTGAGTAGGGCTTGAGCTCATAGAACCAAAACTCATATTCATCTATGGACATGGTCATCTATTTCAAGTCATAGAATTCCTCTTCTCTACCCTATCACCAATGCTCAAACAAAAGACAAGCTCGAAAGAGCTCCAAGAAAATCTCCCAAGATAGTGTAGATATGTCAATGTGAAGTTTTACTTTCTCTGTTTCTCACCAAGTAGAGGCAAAAATCGCTCAATGTTGGATTGCACATCTCACCTTAGTTTTACTGCTATATGGGTGCATGGAAATAAATATCTCCATATCAAGTAACCATGTCTCAGTGGTGGATCCACCCTGGGTCCACTTAAAGATCAGGGGCCTACCTCTCAGAAGGTCTCTCATGTGAGTGGCAAGTAAGGTATGTTCCTCAGATCCTCGGTCCCTTCTTATGGGACTCATATTTCAACTATTATTAGGTAGAGTGTAATTCCACACCCTTATGATACTTTTCAAAATCCAACCTAATCACTCATTCTATCAAAGGTGGCTTCAAACATCAACTATCCACTAGGACCTAGTAAATAGGCCTATTCCCTAGTAACCCTAAGTCACCTATTTTCAGGGCACAACTTCCAAATTTTCCAAATAAATTTCTAAACCAATGGGCATTCCAAATATAAGTTTGGTACCTCTATCCAAACCCTAGATCTTGGGTTCCAACTCTTCCAACAAGGACTTAAAATCACTCTGCACCTATTAGGCAATTAGGCCTAATCTTGGTTGAATTACAAAGAAACACCCCTTTCCATACTTTCACCAAAATTCCTACCACCATATAAACTTGGAGGGATATAAGAAACTATTAAATCCACCATTTTTTTTTTATCTCTCACCACTCTACCCTTCCCTTTGCAACTTAATTTGCAGACACAGTCACGATGAGCACATTGAGATACTCACCTAGAACATCCATTTTCTCTACAACCCCAAGGTCTCTCTATAAAACCCTTTGATAAACTTATAGTAAATCCTTTGTCCTATAATTTCCCCCAGGGTTGTACAAATCCCATGGTGGAAACTCAAGAAAGAGGCATTTTTTTGTAAAGGATTCACCGAACCCTTAATCCAAGAGGGTTACAAATATTTTGCTATAAAATAAGTCAAACTCCACCAAATGAATTCAAAAGGTAAAAGTTTTTTTTATCAAACTATGAACAAAATTCCTTCCTACCAATTAAATCACACATGTGCCAATTGTACTTACATCAAAATTGTAGGAAAACAGAGAATTTTATATTGCCTTTGAATGCCAAAACTTCACAAAATCATCATTAGATTTTCCTCTTTGTGTGTAGGGTCTTAAATCACCAATACACAACTTCCCCAACCAAAAACAACTGAATACCAAAATAACTAGTCATTTTGCAACTTTTGGACAACATTTTGTAAAAGTTGCTTAGTAACTTTTGAGCAACATTTAGGCAATTTTGAGAATTTACATATGTCATGACTCCTAACCCTATCAAACCATAAAAATGACTCATGTAAGTCATATTACAACTATTAGGGCCCATTTTCCATTACATTTCTCTTCCATGCCCCTTGGGCTTAATTATAACATTTTTGCTTATTGTCCCTAAATGTCCGTAAAGACCATTTATGGTCCAATTTTGAATCTACATTGGGATTATCATTTTTCCCTTATTAAAAACAAGACACATGGGGTCTAATGCTTCTCCACTATCTCTAGTTGCGTATGATTACAATTATCCCCTTAGGACTAAGCCTTGGTGCTCCTGTACCATACTCCTCAGGCATAAATAACTCAAGTCCCTTGAGTTGTACTGGTGTTTAAAAATGTTTATGCTTTGAAAGCTACCAATATACCTTGAGATTGATTTTAAGAGTGGTTAGATCCAAGTATGGGAAGTTTTAGTGATTTTTATTACAAATGTTGATAACAATCTTGCAGATGTTGATAATCAATCTCATGCATAACTTTATAAACCCAAAGATGCATCTAACAATAACAAGCACTAATGTAATAAGGATTCTCATACTTCTTCACTTCGAGCTTCAAGCACGGGAGGGTTTACCTTAAGGATTCACGTCTTCAAGGAATCAATAATAGTATTTGTATTCTTTAGCACAAATTTAAAAAACCATTTTCTTGAAATAGAAACTAAAAGATTGTTTATATTTAAGGATTGATGATGATAACCAGCTATTAAGAAAAAACCAGTGCCTTATCCAGGGCAAAGACTTAACTAAACATGCATTCACAAAAATATTTTAATAACAACACACCTAGAACCCAAATGAAATGTCTTACAAATAATTCTTCTCATTACCACATCTAGACATTAGATTCTCACGTAGATATTGAATCCCCTGGAATCACCCTTAAGAATTACCCTTCACTTGAAAGAAACTCGAGAATAATCCCACAATTTACCTTGTAAACAATGTATTGAAATTTGCCTTACAAATTCAATACATAAGAATTCAAAAATTAACATAGGAAGACATCATCAATGGGCAAAGGAATTATATTGTATCTTCATTAAATTCTTCTCTGTTTCAATATATTTAATATGACCAAAAGCTTTGAAACAAGACTAAAAGAAGAAAACTCTCTTGTGGTTGTGAATTCATGATCCTTGTTACAATTGAGAAGAGAAAAGATATAGAGAGGGGAAAAAAAATTTCACCCTAATTGACACCTATCTTCATCCAACAAACTTCTGCAAATATCTTCTCCTCCAAAATCTGATATTTGTTCACTCCTTAAACTGCCTTTGATCTACAATCATCCCTTTTAACAAACTTGATTCTACTTCCTCTTGAAAGTTTTAAAATCTTCCAAGAATGCCTTTGAAATCTGATTTCATTTGAAAAATTCCTCCCGTGAATTCTCCTTTCATGTTTTGAACACAAATATAGTTTCAATGTTATAATTTCTGTGCAGATTAAACCTTAGGTCTATTATCTCTGAGCAAATTTAATCTTTGAATTTTTCTTTTAAACCATATAGTCTTTACCTCTTTATTATTTGCACTTTATATGCTTATCCATGCACTCTTTGTTTTTCATTTCTCTCTTTTATGCACATTTTAGCCCGAAACTTACCATATTTTTCCATGTGTCACCTACTAACTGGCTCTGCTTGACCTCTGTGACTATGTGACTAACCACTAGAAGTCATGTTATGCACTTGTGACACTAACTACCAGCACCTCTTAACCGTCGTGATTGCGTGACTCACCACTAGTTGTGCAATCACTAGTTTACTACCTAACCTCCTGCTTGTCATGCGAGTGCGCAGTTAACCACTGTCGCGCACTCGTAGGCATTTACTTTGATCTATTCTAACCACTGTGAGTGTGTGACAAGCTGCCACCTATCACACTTTTGTCCATCCGATACTACATCACCTACACGGGCCCTGCCAAAAATTTTTTATTGTTTAAGAGACCACTGCCTAAGCACACATACCAAGGCACCTCCTATGCACGGGCTCCAAGAGCCTCCCCTCTTAACTTAAAACTATAGTGTAAGATATTTTTCATTAAAACCACTAAAGTTTCTCTCACCCCACCAATGTGGGATTATGTTTTTACAATTTTTTAAAGTTTTCACATTCTGCGTACCAAAATTTAACTCCACCTACTTCTAGTCAGAGCATAGCATGGGATGCATGCACACTCCAAAGTCTCTAAGGCCTTTAATTCACATTACATATTAAATTCTGACATATTTAAATGCATAATAATTCCAAGCCCCGATGAATGTGGGTCATAACTATTAAAACCTCCTCATAAAAACTTGCGCAGACTTCTCTTTGTTAACCATTACCTGCGCAACTTGTTTTACTTGTCAAGTAGTCCAAATGTCTTATCTATGATTCCACATGGTGCAAAATTGTTTATATTCACCTTGCATAGAATCCCCTCCTTAGCAAAACATGTGCAACCTTTGGATCTTTCCACCTGCCAAGTTGTATTTTCCATGAACATTAAAACACAACATCCAAACTACATTGTGCAGTCTCCTCTCTCTCTTGTGCAGGCTTTGGATCTGGCATTTGCATTTTTTTTGAAAATTTTCACATGTTTTTAGTTTTATACACCAGCCTCCTTTTATATTTGGCACAACTCCAACTCTTGTATTTTATCCTCTGCTTTGTCTCCATGCGCTGACTTCTCCCTATTGGCTTGCGTAGTGTAATACCCACCTCTGAGTTTGCTTTTCAGTTTCGGTTGCCGATCTATTTTAGGCTTTTTCATGTATGTGTGGTTTATTTCAGATGCTTTAGAGGATATTTATGTATCACGTTTCAGTATGCTATTGATTCATTGCTTAGAATGTTATATCGCCTATTTGCATATGATTTATGGTTATTTCATAATGTTGATGTATATGTTAGGATGTCATTTCGATTATGGTTTTCTGACAATACTGACCCTAGAGTTATATGCACTTGGATCATTTATATGTTTTGCATTACTGTTTGACATGCTTGATATGGTATGGGACAGAGTCATAGTTACTTGCTTCAGCGAGATCCACACGATAAACTAGTCTCAACCATTGTTTGCTATATGATATGCATGTATGCTCATCTTTGTGATGACAGGTTTGCAGGTACTGGGCTACGTCTTCCCTGAATTGGTAGGAGTGAGCGTTCCCTATCGCAATATCTCAATGGTAAGAGAGGGGAGATAGTATTCAGGTCCAAATCCACACCCTAAACCCTTATTTTGTCCTAATGATGGACAAAGAATCTGATTGACTACCCTAGTGTGTAAATCCGTCAAGTGACATGGATTCATGAGCTTGTTGGTGTGTGTTGGGTTTCTGTTTCAGTTGATTATCTATTTAGATGAGTTTCAATTGTTTTGATGATGCTTTTAGCTTGGTTTATTTAATGAATTTTTATGGTAAATATTAATGTTAGTTATTGCACCTGTAATAGGGTAAAACATTGATATATGCAATATATGGCTATTTAATAATTAAATATTAATTAAATGCCTATATTTAATTAATTGATTTAATTATTAAGTCTTGATTAAAATAATTGAGATTTAATAAATATTAAATTCAATTAACTGTAATTAATTGTGCATAGTTGAATTATTGAATATCATCTTAAGTTGCATGGTTAATTGATTTATTTAAGTGAAATATTATCTCATGCATATTCATTTTAGCACTTTGTTTTTATATTATAAAGTTGAGTTCCTGTTGCATGCTTTAAGTGGAATTGAAAATAAAGGAATTATCTTAATTAATAATTAGATAATTATTTTCCCTTTAGGGTTTTCACTTTTTGAAAACCTAATTGC
>MU223061.1:3038182-3049042 GCA_018584345.1 Thuja plicata | reverse complement strand
AAATCATGCGGGGAGAGATGGGTCATTGCACCCCAACAATCTTCTTAGGTTCTCCTAAGTCATCTGAACACTGAATGCTTTTGTTTCTACAATCCAAAGTGGCTTTGTGAGCATCCAACCAATCCATACCCAAAACTACTCCATACAAGCCTACAGGAATTACTCAGAGATCTACTAAGGTGGAAAAAGGTCCAAGTTCTAACTTGCAACTATGGACACAAGAGTTAGAGGTTATTCTTGTCCTAGAGGCTAGCTCAACCTACCACCTATCTTCCTGCCTTACTGCCTTCAGCCCACATTGCTCTACTAAAGAAGGTGAAATGAAAGAATATGTTGCTCCTGAATCAAATAGTATGGTGGTAGAGATACCCCTTAACAAACCTGGGGTTTCGATGACTGTTCCCTGATGATTGGCTTGACCATAGTCTACAGTGGCAAATACTTGGTGAGTTCTTCCTGCATTACCTACTGTTGGTTCTAAAGAGGCCTACCTATAGCTAGCGGTTGGGGTGGATTTCTGAGGGCAATTAACTGCAATGTGCCCATGTTGACCACAAGAGTAACATCCGGTGTTCTTGACAAAATTCCTTCCTACAGAAGGTGCACTGGACTGCTGATAGCTATCATGACTAGAGTTATGAGGCATACTCTGAGTTGGCTGAGGGTTCGGGTATCGCTTTGCATGCTGCCAGTTACGAGGATTGCTGGATTGAGAACCCCCACTTTTATTATTGTTTCCATTGTAATTGATGCTGCTGTTGTTGTTGTTGTTGTTTTTTTTGTTGTTGTTGTTGTTAAATTTCCTTTTCTGGTGGTTCTGACTTCCTTTGGGAGGATAGTTTTTAGGTCCAGGTGCTCCTTGAGATGGATTCCCTTTGAAACCTAACCCAGCTTGGGAGGCATTACCCCCTTGGCTACCTATCTGACCTCCTAACCCCAAGGCTATATTTTGTTCCTCAAGGCGAGCTTTGATGGCTGCATCATTAACTGTCTGAGGTTCAAACATTCGTACACTACCGGCCAAGCGACCATTGAGTCCTCTAAGAAAGTGTTGAGTCAACATGGGTTCATCATCCTTATATCCTGAGTATAGCTTGAGTTCCAAGAAATTCCTCTCATAGTCATCAACTGACATAGTTATCTGCCTTAGGTTGTGAAACTCTTCGGCTATTTCCCGTCGCCAGTGGTCAGATAGAAATTTGGCTCGAAAGAGTTCTAGGAATAGTTCCCATGAAAGAGTGGTAATATCTATGTGAAGTTTTTCTCTCTCTATTTCCCACCAAGTGGATGCAAATTCTCTAAGATGAATGACCACAAAAAGAGCCTTAGTATTACTGCTATAAGGGTGCATGGAAAATAGCCTTTCTAGTTCTAGCAACCAAGTCTGTGTGGAAGATCCACCTTGAGTTCCCTTAAATGGGTTAGTCTTAGTCCTAAGGAGGTCTCACATGTGAGAAGCACACAAGGCATCTTCTTCCATTGCTTGATCTCTCCTCCTAGGACTCCTTTCCCTTTCCTCATGGTGAGTGTTAGTCTCCCCATGGTGGCCTCTAACCTCTGAAGAATCTATTGTAATAATTCTATTACTTGAGCCCCCTAAAAACCTCCTAATTGATTATTAGATTGATCCCCTCTTCCATCATATTGTTCTTCTTCCTGAGAACTTTCATGTTGAGATCTAGAAGGGGTGTTTTGGGCACCTCCCCTTCTACCATGGGTTATAGGAGGCATCCTACCATGAGTAAGAAGAAGGGTAAGTTTAAGGGTTCTAGTTTGATTTCATTTTTAAGTTTTTTCTAAGATGAATTATATTTTTTTAAGAAGCATGGGCCAAATTTCCAAGGCCCCAGTGTAGCAACTTAGTGCTCTGATACCAAACATGTCATGCCCCGCAAGGGAACCGGGGAAGAGAATAGAGATTCTCTTTGAAAAAGAAAACCTAAGTTCAAAAATTTTCATTAATTTTTACTTAGGTTTTCTTTTTCAAAGAGAATCTCTGTTCTCTTCCCCGATTCCCTTGCGGGGCATGACATGCAATCATCCATTTTAACAAACTTGATTCTACTACCTCTTCAAAATCTGAAAATCTTCCATGCATGCCTTTGAAATCTGATTTCATTTGAAAAATTCCTCCCCTGAATGCTCCTTTCATGTTTTGAAGGCAAATATAATTTCAATGTTATAAGTTCTATGCAGATTAAACCTTAGGTCTCTTGTTTCTGTGCAGTTTTAATCTTTGAAATTTGCATTTAAACCATATAGTCTTTACCTCTTTATTATTTGCACTTTATATACTTATCCCTGCACTCTTTGTCTTGCATTTCTCTCTTTTATGCACATTTTTGCCCATAAATCACCAGATTTTACCATGTCTCACCTACTAACTGGCTCTGCTTGACCTTCATGACTAACCACTAGAAGTCATGTTGCACACTTACGATACTAACTTCCAATGCCCCTTAACCATTGTGACTACATGACTAACCACCACTCACGCAATCGTCAGTTAACTCCCTAACCATTTTCTTGTCTCACAAGTGTACGAATAATCACTATCACGTACTTGCATACATTTCCTCTGATCTCTTCTGACCACCGTGAGTGCACAATAAACCATCACCTGTCACACTTTTGTGCATTTGATACTATGTCACCTGTATGGGCCTCGCCAAAATTTGTTTTTTGGTGAATCAACCATTGCCTGGGCACGTATACCAAGGAACCTCCTATGTGTGGGTTCCAAGAGCCCCCGCTCTTCACTATAAACTATCATGCAAGTGTTTTTGCATTTAAACCACTAAAGTTTCGCTCACCCCACAAATGTGGGATTATGTTTTTACAATTTTTTAAAGTTTTTACATTCTTCATACCAAAATTTGGCTCCACCTACTTCTGGTCAGAGCATAGAATCCCATGCATGCACACTCCAAAGGCTCTAATTCCTTTACTTTACATTACATATTAAGCACTGACTTATTTAAATGCATAAGAATACCAAGCCCCAATGAATGTGGGACAAAGATGTTAAAACTTCCTCATAAAAACTTGTGCATACTTCTCTTTATTAACCATTACCTGCGCAACTTGTTTTATTTGTCAAGTAGTCCACACACCTTGTCTTTGATTCCACATGGCACAAAATTATTTATCTTCACCTTTCACAGACTTCCCTCCTCTGCAAAACATGCGCAAGATTTGGATCTGTCCACCTCCCAAGTTGTATTTTCATTGAACTTTAAAACACAGCATCCAAACTACATTGCACAGTCTCCTCTCTCTCTTGCGCAGGAATTGGATCTAGCATCTGCATTTGTTTTGAATATTTTCACATGTTTTTAGTTTTATGTGCTGGCCTCCTTTTATATTTGGCACAAAACCTCCTCTTGTATTCTATGCTCTGCTTTGTCTCCATGCACAGACTTCTCCCTGTTGGCTTGCACAACCTCAACTTGCCATATAATATGTTGCTCTCTTTCACTCTCCCTACGCAGGCTCTTGTTTAAATTGTGCAGACTTGTGGTGTTTGACCAACAACTCCCATGTTGAAATCATGTGCAATATTCCTTATAAACCATGTGCATCCTTCTTTTGAGGAGTCCATGCACTGTGGTTCCACACCTGCCAATCGCATTGGCTTGAAAGTCTTTAAACTCTCCACTCAAAATAACCTGCGTAGCTCATTTATGGAATAGATGTTATGGTTTACAAATATATCGATCTGGGATTTCAAACAAAAGTAGAGATTATTCATTGATGGATGCCCAAATTTGGTTACAAAGTGTCCATGTTTTTCTAACAAAAATGACCTGCCAGTAGATGCATCGATGAATTCCTATAACTGTTGGATTGCTCCAAAGTTTCAATTCTTTTCCTACAAATTGCATTAACTTTGAAATTTTCCAAATCTGTATTCACGAGATTTTTTTTGTGAATATCCTAACTATCACAAAATTCACTGGATGACAATATTTAAAGTGTTTTGACAAAAACAATTTCCCTGCTTTGTATCTGATTCCACCGATTCATGAGCCCTCATTTTGCAAATTATCATGGTATCTCCAACTATGAAATCTGACACAAACCTTTTAATAATTATGCGTTGATGGATTTTGTTATATGATTTTAGATCAAGTCCAAATTCTGTAAATTTTGGATCGTTCTATTACAAAGACTTACAAAGGTCTGATGTATGCTTCTATTGTTTTCATTGATTTATCAAATTATTTTTACTTCATTAGTCAGCAAAATGCCTCTATCTTTGGTTCTTTGGTGGCTACCACAACCCATCTTATGCTCCCATCTTTGGTACACACAGTGAAATAACTGGAAAATATAGTTGTGTTGTGCTTTTCACCTGTTGAGCATTTACTTGATTGTTCCTGAAGACTTTTAACAAATCTGATCGGGTGCATATCATGCTCCACAGTTTGTATTTATCGAAAGATCATCATCCATCTCCAACCTTTTCTTCATGGTGATTCATAAATTCACTGATGGCTCTCGCTTAAAATTTTTTTAATTAATGCCAATTGGACTTGAAATTTATCTGAAAATGCCTCTCTATGCACAGATTGCTATGTCAACAATAACCCTGCAAAATATATTTTCTTGACACTTCCAAACCAATCCCTGTAGCTCTTAAATTCATCATAATTGCAGATGTACATGCCCAAAATTTAGATAACCCATTCACTCAATATGGAGGTCATCTGACATTAAGATATCAATCCACAAAGTTGACTCCCTGGAAAACACCTCACAGTGCAAAGTAGAAATTAGTAGAAACTGCATTAGGATTTGACCTTGAAAAAATACCAAAACCATCTATTGAGGCTCTTCTAGTGATCCTTGTAATACATGTAGATGCAAGGAGTATGCGGAGGCAAATCATTTGTTATGACGGCCATCTGGAATCAAAATATTACCCTCAAAAGTTGGCCTCTCATAGAAAATTATTAGTCTGGAGATTGAAATTTGAATAAATCTCATTTGGATCTAGGCTGGAAAACTGATCAGATAAACTCCTACTGATCTCAATATGTGCATATGATTTTATTTAAATACCACCAACATGGGAGAGAAAATTATTTATCTTTATTATTAACTGAATCATCTTTATTAACTCTCCAAGCATGTCATCTAATAACTTCTGCACTGCACACCTAGTGAATTCTAAATAAAATGCAAATGGATTGGCCTTGGCAAATAGATTAGATGCGATCATGGTGTTCTCAAAAATGGTTTTGGGGGTTCTTTGACATGCCTATAATGAAGGGGAAGGACTCTTATCTTATGAAAATCAACTAGGAGTGAGACAGGCTTTCAAAGTGGGCTATTTGACTTTTTATGGATAAGTGCACAGTTCAGTTTCATGTAAACTCCTCAAACTAGGTACATTGTAAATAGACCAGAACTGACTGTGAAAGGCTGCAAATGGACACTAATGCTATCTAATATGTGTAAAAAACATTCCTAAGGCAACTTGGTATGAAAATCAATGGATTTCATGATATAAGCTCTCAAAGTAGGCCTCTGAAAAAGTTCATAAGGGTGCACTTTTGAGCCTTTGACAAAATTTTAACATGGTACTCTCAAAAATTTGATACTACTGATAGTGGCTCTTTCTAGGGACACATACCCCTTGTGGGCATGGTGAGATTTCAGATCTCTAGAAGAGCAGACAAGGTGACTTCCTCCTCTCTTCAAAAACTAGGATCCTTGTTGAAAACCACACACCACACACTATTGAAAGCAAAGCGGCTATACAACACGTACATTATTTACAAGTGGCCCTAAACCATCAAACTAAAATCAACATTTACCTCTATCAAATATCTAATTTTCATCTCCATGTACCAAAGGTAAAATTAAATCACCACTGTCATATGCTTGATCAATCATGCTTCAATTTCTTATTAGCATAGCATATAAACAATATTGGAGACATCTTGCTAATCAAAAATTTTACCAGCGTCCTCCAAATCTGAAAATGTATCATCAAGTAATGGCTCACTTACTATTTGCAAATATGAGAAAGCACAAGTAGATTTTTCACTCTTTCTAAAGGAACAATCAACATCATGATGTATACAAGAATAATCCACACCAAAATCATCAAAATTGGAATCCATACTAGCATATGAGTCATCATATTCATCATATCTGACATATTCAAATTTCTCACAATCATATGTATTTCCATCTGGCACATTGTTTTCCTCAGAAGTGGGAAAAGAAAAATTAGAATATGTATCATAATTCACACCCATCAGCATATAATATTTATCAAAACATATATCAAGTGGGTATTATGAAGTAAACTCTATTTTAGGTGCATACCTTTGAAAATCAGAAGCTAAGAGTTCTGAAATTTTCCCAATGCTCAGTGGACATTGGACTTAATTTTCACTTTCTTTGGATTATTTTTCAATGCTGTAGATATCTTTCCCATCAGAGGCAAGGATTATAAATTCTTGGCTCATGTCATTGTTTTCAAAGGAGTCATCACAACAAATTTTACTTGCATCATAAACATCCTCTGGTTGTTCACAAAAATATTCTATGACATGCTAATTATAAACTTCATTAGTTTGGCTGCAAAGATCTTGAATACTGAGATCATTAACATTATTATAAATTTTCCTTAAATCTTAAATCTCAGTAACTTCACTGTCACTCGTATCATAACAACCACTAATTATTTTACCTTCCTTAAGCTGAAAAGATAAATCTGCACTATTATGTTGAGAAGAAGAAAAGTCTATAGACTTAACTGAAATATTTTCAACTATAGATTCATCTTCACTATCTTGATATTCATTGACTCCATCATCAACATAACTACAGTCAAGAGCAAGTGCATTTTCAGACTCAAATTTCTCAATCCAATCTATCCATTTTTTAGCACGCTCAATACCTTCTTCTCTAAGGGATGTGCAGACAAATTGACTGATTCAGGTACACAAATCTCTAGAAACAAGTCAATGCACATCGATCCTTCAAATTCAACATCCACTAGAATCTCATCAAAGGCATTACAAAACCTTTTATAAAACAAATACATTGATTCTTCCTTCCTCTCTCCTATTTGTGTTCTTAAACACAATATGGCCTCCATTTGGAGGATTTTATTTAACAATGCAGTATCCCTATCAATTTCTTCAAGATCTACCATATTGTTTACAGATCTAGGAAACACATCTAGATCCATTAAATCCACAATCTCCATTGAACCATTATTTTAACAATACAGCTCATCCTTTCACAAAACTTCTATCCAACTATGCAATCACTGACTTCACATAACAACAACATACTTCTCAATTTGATGACTGAAATTTAAACCAAGAAGTATGAAAAAATTCAAAACTAGTTTCCTTTCTTTAGTGACATCTTCACCTTTTAAGGAAATACATATAGATGAAAGGAGTATAAGGAGTAAAATAATTTGTTATGATGGTCATCTGGAATCAAAATATTAACCTCCAAAGTTGGCCTCTCAGAGAAAATTATTACTCTACAGATTGAAATTTGAATAAATCTCATTTGGATCTAGCGTGGAAAATTGATAAGATGAACTCCTACTCATCTCAAAATGTGCATATGATTTTATTGACCAATTACCAACATGGGAGAGAAATTTTTTTATCTTTATTATTAACCAAATCATCTTTATTAACTCTCCAAGTATGTCATCTGATAACTTTTGCACTGCCCACCTAGTGAATTATGAATATAATGCAAATGGATTGCCCTTGGCCAATAGATCAGATGTGATCATGTGGTTCTCAAAAATGGTTCTAGGGGTTCTTTTAACTTCCTATAATGTAGGGGAAGGTTTCTTATCTCATGATAATCAACTGGGAGTGAGAAATAGGCTTTCAAAGTAGGCTATTTGACTATTTCAGGATAAGTGCACATTTTAGTTACATGTAAACTCCTCAAACTAGGTTCATTGTGAATAAACCAGAAATGACTTTGAAAGGCTACAACTAGATACTCATGCTATCTTATATGTGTACAAAATATTATCATGTCAACTTGGTATGAAAATCACATGATTTCATGATATAAGCTCTCAAAGTAGGCCTTTGAAAAATTTCATAAGGGTGCACTTTTGAACCTTAGTCAAAATTTTTACATGGTACTCTCAAAAATTTGACAGTACCAACAGATAGATCTCCAAGGTAACTAGACCAACTATAGGTACAATACTTCCCTCTGCAATTCTGGCTCTACAAAACCATTATGGGTACATCTAATCCAACTCAACATACAACTCTTTACAACTCCTTATAACTCTAGATTTAAAAAATAGATAATGTTAAGAAAGTATTAAATGGCAACCACTCATTCATTGACTCTTCACTACCATGCAGGACAATAACCAACAACCAAAAAACCCAAAAAGAAATTGATGTGGTTTTGATGTTTAAAAGGGATAGAATATAAAATCCAACTAGACATATATGAGTGTAGAATATACTAGTGCTTGATCACTGCTTTATTCAGTGGGCATCAAACTCTACTACAGATGCATAAATCAAGGAACTAACTATTGTCAAAGATTCAAATCCATAAATACTGATAAACCACACCAAAAAATTATTAGAGGATCCCTATATAGACAAACCAAATGAACCTATGTCTTATCCAAAGCAATATTTAATTTGATCCTTGATCAAAACTGAGGAAAAGCAACATATACATAGATAAACTATATGCAGTGAATCAGAAGATCCAAAACTCAAAAGATAAGCACCAAGGAGAGACTTGAATCTGAAATATTGTATTAAGTATGTTAGCACTGTGTTGAAAAAATTTTGAATCCCTTGGTCTTATTCCTTTCCTGGGCTTATTTGATTTTAAATTATGTGCTTTACCGCCAAAAATTGTCAAAACCCTGAAAAACCCTAGCAACCAAGTGTTAAACGATGTATTTCTAAGCCCTAAGTCATGTCGTTATGTTTTCAAGTTACTTTTTCATGTCACTTTGGGCATGTGTTTTAATTTGAATCACCTTGTCGCGATACCCTGAGAGCATATTCCAAATGATCTCCTGAATTAGCTTTCCCTTTATGTCGCATAGTCTCCTTATTAAACAGAATATTCTCTCAATGTATCTAGACTTAGCGATTTCCTTGTAGTCAGGTTGTCGCTTGATTTCATGTTATGAGCTTCAAAAGGAATGGGGCCCACCTCAGTCGGGTAATCGCGAGAAGAAATGGCGAGTCAAAGAAATGTCTCCCGACCTTGCGCTTACTTCATGTCGTATTGTCGCTGGATTTGCTCGGTCAAACAGTTAAGTTCTTTCTTCAGTCGCGTGGTCTCGTGATTAAACAGTGGGTAACAGATAACATTCACGACCTCGCGACTAGCTATTTGATGTTAGTAAAATTACTCAGTCGGGATGTCGCTTGAGAAGAGGCAGTGACTCAGTTTTTCAGAAAGTATTACATGGACAAAAGAAAAGATGACACTTGTCACAGAACTAGTAGTTGTCGGGTGATCGCGAGAAGAAATGGCAAGTCAAAGAAATGTCTCTCGACCTTGCGCCTACTTCATGTCACATGATCGCTTGACCTGCCCGATCAAACAGTTAAGGCTTTTCTTCAATCGCGTGGTCTCGTGATAATTGGCGGTTAAGAAATAACAGTCCCGACCAAGCGACTAACGGTTTCATGCTAAGAGATTTCCCTCAGTCAGGATGTCGCCAGATCAGGGCGGTGAGTCAGATTTCAAGTATGCATAAAGTGGACAAAAGAAAAGATGACACCTGTCGTAGAGCTAGTGGTTGTCGGGTGATCGCTTGATAAAGGAAATGGATCACGCGATAACAAGACTAAGGTATGTTTGTTCTCAGTCGTGAAGTCTCTTGATATTTTAAGGGCATGAGGAAATGTATAGCGATTAAAAGACAGCCGTGCGATGGAAAGATGAAAGGATCTGACGGTGGTCGCGAAGTCTGATGATAAAAGTGCCCTAGGTAAAAAGTGCTTCCGACTAAGCGATTAGGGTATGTCACGAGGTCGCTGAGAATAGAAAAGGGCACATGCTTCAAGTTAAAGGTAAAGACATAGGATCACGTGACAGAGCGACTGAAGGACTGTTCAATGTGTCGCTTACTCGCTAATGTTTTCAGATGAAAGGAATACAGCTCGCGACTATGCGAGCAGGTAAAAAGGGAAGGTGTCGCGCAGTCGCCAGTAAATAAAGGAGAAAGGAAAATAGCTCACGACTATGCGGCGAGCTAAATAGAAGCTGTCGCGTACTCGCCGATCAAAAAAGATAAAGGAAATAGAGCTCGCGACTATGCGACAAGTTCAAAATTAATGCATCGCTCACTCGCATGGATCAAAGAGCAAAGTATAAAAGTTGTGCGGGTGTGTGACTAACATGAAAAGAGGTTCAGAATTTGGTCATCGCTCACTCGCGGAAGATAAAGAGCAATCAAGGATGCAGAGATGGATTTTCAGGACCAATCAGCAAGCGCCACTTGTCCAATTTTGGTGCAATAATATTCAGAAATTTGTGCACAGAGAGGCCAAGCATTTTTGATGATTCCATGGGGAAATTAAATCAGAAGTATCAGCTATTATATACCATTGGAAAGGTATTGAAGAGAGGAATCTGATTTTACGGACCATTTGAGGGCATAACAAATCAGATTTGGGAAGTAACAGAAGGAAGTGGTTGTAGATATTTTCTGAGAAAGGAGGACAGGTGTCAATGACAAAATTTGTTTCTCTCATTCTCCTATATCTGGTTTTTCTTCTGAATTGTAAAAGGATGTTGAAATTTATGCTGCTGGGCAGCTTCCAGGCTTTTGAGTCTTAATTTTTGTGTTCATGGTCTTGCAAT
>MU223061.1:2979109-3032311 GCA_018584345.1 Thuja plicata | reverse complement strand
ATTCTGAGAATTTTAAGTCAGCATATGAATATGATGTCCAGGAATTGAAATGAGAAGAATGGTTTGCAAGGCATTTCATTCGGATTTTTTGAGTTTGGAGCTAGAAGTTTTCTGGGATTGCACATCTATTTGACTTTGTTGCCCAATAGACAAGGCACTGGTCTCTGGTTTGTCTGGTAGTTTCTTCATCAATCAATTATTAAAATCATTTTCCCTTTCTGTTTAAAGAGCTGTGAATGATTATTATATCAAGTGTGATGGGCAGGAATCCATCCCCTGATTCAATGAAAGAAGTGAATCCAATAGGTACACCCGCTTGAGCCCTTTGCTGCTCGAAGTGTAGGAGGATTTGTCTGATCCTCGTTAATTAGCCTTTTTCTTTGACAAGGTCAGGGAAAAATAGCTAACAAAGTATAAGGAAGCATTTTCTTGTTTTAATCTATTTCAAAACATACACATGTTCAATAAATGCAAAAGACGAGACACTTTTATTCTATCTAAATACAGTCTAAACAATCTGCTATACTCTCACTGGAAGAAGTTTGCAACTTAATTCCTTTTTGTTACTTCCCCAAGTTTCCAGCCCCTACTAAATGACCTTGAAAATCCCTTTATAGAAACATGGATTTTAAAAAGATTTATATCATTTAGGGTAAGGTCAAGAACTAAAACCCTAACAACTACAAGACAAAACAAAAACTTAGTTATTACAAGATAAAATTTGATTGGAACATAGAGCCTCTACAATAACTACAAAGTTTTTTCTAATTTTCCAAGTAATCTTTGTCTTCATCAAGTATTAAATTTCTCCTCATTCCTTCTTGTGCAATGTGGAGAACAATCCTTTAGATTTAATAAAAATTTTGCAAATTTGATCAAAAACCCTTAAAAAAACTTATCAACATTATTCCATTTTGAAGATATTATGATCAATCAAATTTCAACCTAGCAATATCCTAAAATGACATAAAAATGACCCAAAAGATCAGATTGATAAATTTATTGCTCTGTAGTATAAGATACAGTCCAGTGCTTGAAAACATGAGAAATACATTTGAATATTCAAAAATATAATATAACGGCTATAGGTGGTGAAAAATTCCCTATAGACAACTCAGATTCAATCCTTTATTCATCTTTAAAACACAACCATTGATCTCCTTTAAATATACCTACGAGCCAAGATCTGAATTGGACACACGTTGACAAGTCATAATTCTGTTATGGATATCCTTTTGGCATCATTCCTTTAAGGAACTATGACAACCATCCAATGAAACCAAACCTGCCTTACCCTTATTTTTTGTTGAAAACCTAGACCCGCAGTTTGATCAGGACACATGTCACAAAGGTGTGAACCCGCAAAGAATAAACATTGGTCACTTTACATCTACGGGACCACATACATTGCACAATAAAAACAAACTAATCTGCCTTTACCTTTTTATAGCGTTCACCACTTTCAACTTTTCTTACAGTCATGATATAGTGATGGATATAAACCATGTAACTTCTAATCAAGGCTTTACATCCATTGTTCGATCAAATTTGATATGACAATAGTTTATCTTTACCTTCAACTCTGGGAAAGACACACGATAGATGGTCGCAATGCCTTGAAGACTAAACTTTTATCAACTTTACTGTAAGGCTTTATGCTGACTGTAGGATCCTCTGAGATATGTTAGAACTTTAACTCTTCTTCACAACTCAGACCCAAAATAATAGGATGCCACACGTCAAAAAATCACAATGCCTTGATCAATAACCATCGAGCATCTTCTGATCACATGATAGAAACAGGCGTTGGATCAAACTAGATCTGATAGTCCTTTATGTTACCTTTAACTCATCTTAGGCCCACACTTTCCATGTGTTTGTCTCTCACGATGCCACAAAGGTTATTTTCCTCACATCTTCTATTAGCGGGAAAGCGCCAACCACTCGATTAATAAAAAATTGACGGTCAAGATCCTCGCCACTAGCCATTTAAATGAGGGACACTTGGCATGAGGGTGTGATGCCTCAATGATTAAATTGGATGCATCTTCTATTTTCAGGATAGAGACAACCATCATATTAAAAGGAACCTGCATAGAACTTTAGCAAAGCATAAAAGTATTTTGGGAACCTCAAGACTTAGGAAAAATTAAAGTGGTCCTGCTAGGAAATAGGACTTAGGACATGGTAAAGTGATAGCTCCATGGACAATTTCAATGAACACATGGGTTAAAATGACTTAAGTGACATCAAAAAAGGTAACAACATTTTATAAGATGTTAAAGGGTTTAGGTTTTTAAAACTCTAAAAATAATAAGGCATAGAACAAATGAAGAAAAGGGATTAAAACAAGGCCTAAACAATTGATAAAACATGACAAATACCTTGGAACCATGAGAAATTTTACAGTGCTAATAGTGGCACCAACTAGTGATGTATGTCTCTTACAGATCTGATGGTCAATATCCTTGCCAATAGCCATTTGAATAAGGGACAATTGGCATCATGACCTGATGCCTTGATGATTAAACTGGCCACATCTTCTGTTTCCAGGATAGTGACAACCATTAGATTAAAAGGAACCTACATAGAACTTTAGCAAAGCATAAAATTATTTTGGGAACCTCATGACTTAGGAAAAATTAAAGTGGTCCTACTAGGATATAAGACTTAGGAGATGGTAAAGTGATATCCCCACCGACGACGTCAATGAACAGATGGGTTAAAAGGACTTAAGTGACATCAAAAAAGGTAACAACGTTATATAAGACCTTAAATTTTTTAGGGTTTTAAGACCATAAAAAGACTGAGGCATATAATCAATGAAGAAAAGGGCTTAAAACCAGCCCTAAACGCTTGATAAAACATGACAAAGACCTTGGAACCATGAGAAATTTTATAGTGCTAATAGTGGCTCCAACTCGAGATGTATTTCTCTTTCCAGTATAACAAGATTCTAGAACTCTGAGTTAAGCACATCACCTACAGAAAGGGAAAAGTAACCTACAATACACAAAAAAAAATAGAAAGGAATACCAAAACTTATTTACAACTGAAAACTCAAGAGAGACACACAACCTCTACCTCTTTATTTCCCTTATTTGAAGGATTCAAACCAGGCTTGATTTCCCAAGGCCATTAACAAACATCTGATCCAAATTGCCTCTATCATAAACATAATTCTCTGCTCACTGCTCTAGAAACAAGCTAAAAATATCACTTTCATCTTCTTGATTAGAAATACTAACACTTTTCATTAGCTCATCATTCTAAAAATCATCAGCATATTCACCATTTGAGCCTACACACACATCAGGTAGACTTTGAAAATGTAAATCATGTGGCATATGCATGTTGCATTCATTAGATAAAAATAAATTAGACCAAATGCAAAATTTATCATGTTCTGACTCATAGTCACATCTGGGAAAATCATCATCCAACTGAAAAGGAAATCACTCATATTCTTCCATATAGAAGCTATCAACATCATTAGACCCATTTACAGCAATATTTTTCACATCAAAGGAAAAAATTCATATTCAACTTCAGGATCTTCATGCAAACATTGAGGAAACTCATAAATTGGCACATGTTGTAGCCCACTTTCTATATGATAGGAGACAACCTTTTGGGAATCATCAAGATCTATCTTACTATAAAAATTAGAGACCACATGTGTATCACAATTAACCTCTATAAGAGGAGACATATCAATACTTTAATAAGAATAATGTTCAACACTATCATCTTCAAAACATGAAAACTCCATGTCATGATGTTTATTCTCCTCTTCAACACAGTAACCATCCTAAATCTTGTCATGAGTTTTCATATCAACATCATAATTCTCTAGAGAAATCACTTGTAAATTATCAACCCTATACAAACGATTATCATGTTTTTTGGAGGGAGAGCACTCATCAACACATTCATCTTGTATCTGCACACTTGGAGAAACTAATAGATCATCATGTAGTGGCTCAATGAATAACTTAGAATCTAAAAAAGACTCATAATCCACATAAATATCCCAATAAATATTCAACGTCATATTAGGAACATCTTCATCCTTTGAATTTGAAAATGCTCTGACGCTTTCATCATCTAATATATCATATTCAATTTTGTTGCAGCCTAGTGACATAGAAGCAATTAGAATCAAAAACACACATATAAAAATATTGATCATCTGATATACATTCTTTGACAAAATGAATGTGTGTGTGTGGTTTAAGGACTCAGAGCTATCCTTCCCTAAATATCTCAAATATTCACAAGTCAAGAACTCATAAATTTGTTCACTATGAAGTGAACCATTATCATCATTTTTATCCATTTCTGATTTGCAGTCATAAGTAGCATCTTCATTTATCAAATCAATCTCCTCTTGATGACTACAAACATCGTATGCCTTATAAAGAGAAGGATCGTCACTTTCATGAACACAAGAGATAGCATCCATACTAGAAACATCTTTATCATTTTGGTTTCCGTCATTCTCAATATCATCATCACTAGGTACAACCTCATGTGTAACCTCAAATTTAGGATATTCAATGTTAGAAAATTGGATTGAAACTTCATGGCTCATGTCATTGTCTGCAAAGGAATCATCACATCAACATTCATCTACATAATAATCATCATCTTGTTCTTTGAAAAAATCTTCCTTAGATTGAGACAAGTAAACTACCTTATTATGTTGATACAAAAATAAATCTTCACATTAAAAAGAAATATTGTGAATTATAGATTCATCCTCATCATTTTGATATTCATTTAATTCACTACCAACATCATATTCAGCATCATAGCCATCATCAAATACATTCTTAGATTTAGATTTTTCAATGGAACTTATCCATTTCTTAGCATGTTTAATACCTTGTTCCTTAGAGAAAACTGACCAATGGATTGATTCAAGAGAAAAAGGTTCCTAAAACAAGCTAGTATATGCAGACATTTCAACCATTAGAAGCTCATTATATTCTTTAGAGAACCTTTCATAAATCAAATGCATTGATTTTTCCTTTGTTCTTCGTACCCTTTTCCTTAAAAACACTATTGCTAGCTCTTGGATGCTCTGATCTAGTTCAGGTGCAATATCCTCAAATTCAGGGTCCTTAATATATTTTATCCACTCCCTCGTCTGTTCAATACAACCTACCCTGAAGTATTTTTGGAAATGAACTGAATCCGGAAACAAAAGCTCCAAAAACACATTAACCCAAACTGACTCTTAATGATAGAAAGGAATATCAAAATCCCTTATTTTAGAAAAAACCCTCTTGTAAAAAGAAATGAAGATTCTCCCACCTTTCTTTGCATTCCTCTTTTCAGAAACAAAATAACTTGTTCATGCATCTCTTGTTCTTCTTCAAGAAATTCCTCATCATCTGGATCTAGCGGAGGTACTCCAGATCTGGATGTGGAAAAAAAATCCCTATCCTTTATGTCACCACATTGCCCCTTAAAAAAATCTTCTAATTCATTCATAGATCCTATAGAATCGTGAGGTAATGCTTTAAACCAATCCCTGGCATCATCAACTATAGCTTGAACAAAAATTTTCATTTACATCTTCATGTATAATGTCATAGTCATCCATCATATCTATAAACCTCCTTATATGTTTTTCACAAGTAATACATTATTTCCAAAAAACTTGGGAAGTTTATCTCTAATTTTATTTGGAATAACATAAGGATAACCAAGGATACCAATAAAAGTAATTTTTTGTACCTTTTTGTATGAACATGTCTCTTTTGAAATGCATTATCAGTCTGATAAGTAGATGTTTTGGCATTTTATGTTGCATCAATCTTAGTATCAACATGATAAAGTCTAGAAGATTGCCTGATAAAATCAATCCTTTTCCTCATCTCTAAATTATCAGCCTCCAATCTTGCTAATTAAATTTTGTTGGCCAATATATCCTTTTCCCTTATAGGCCTCTCATGATCAGTGTCCAACTTAGACATTGGATCCACTTGGAACCTTGTGACTCTTAGAGTTCATTTATGTTAACTAATACATACTTCCACTTGATTTTGCAAAATGCATTTCTAATCTTGAAGCATGCAAACCTCTAACCACACCTTGTTCCTTCTCTTAGTGCTTAGATCACTTAATAAGGAAACATTTATAACATTGAAAAATAAAATACCTGGATGTGTTTTAATAGCTGCAAAAATACTGATCTGAAATCACCTCCAAATCACCTTTCAAAAACTTTGGTAAAGTCGCCACCTCTTTGCAGAGGAAAAATTAAATCAGTTGAGAAGTATTTCCCAACTCTTACCTTCTTTAAAACCATAAAAATTACAACACACCCCTAATAGGGTCTCATATAGATTCATCTTTTGACTACAATTCCACCTTTCTTTTATAATCTTTCATCAATCATGCACACTGGAACAATCAGAGAACTCAAAATTGTCACTCATCACTTGTGAGATATTATGTGTATCTTTTAAGAACTTTAGACTTCTTGGACAATATGTAATGATAGACAAAAAAAACTTGACTCAATTTATAAGAAAGAGAAATATCTCTTTGTAGTATATGACTCTATAACTGACTACCCAATAGAATGGCTATTTTATTGGTGTCTAAAAATGTTTATGCTTTGAAAGCTAAAAATATACCTTCAGATTGATTTTAAGAGTGGTTAGCTCCAAGTATGGTAAGACCTCCAAGGTAACTGTAACAAACTATAGGGACAAGACTTCCCTCTGCACTTTTGGCTCTACAAAATCAAGGCAAGTACACCTAATCCAGCTCAACAAACAACTTTTCTTAACTCCGTATAACTCTAGATTTTAACAAAAGATAATGGTAAGAAATTATTAGATAGTAACCAAACATTAATTGACTCTTCACTACCATGTAGGACATTAACCCAAAACTAAAGGAATAAAAAGGAAATTGATATGGTTTTGATGTTTAAAAGAGATAGAATATAGTCAAATCCACCTAGACATATATCAGTGTAGAATATACTAGTTCCTAATCAGTGCTTTATCTATTGGGAAATAGAGTCTACTACAGATGCATAACACAAGGAACTAACTACTGTCAAAGATTCAAAGCCATAAATAAAGATAACCCAAACAAAACACTTCTTATAGTATCCTTTTGTAGACAAACCAAATGAGCCTATATCTTATCAAAAGGGAGATTTATTTTGATCCTTGATCAAAATTGAGGACAAATAACATATACATAGATAATATCTATGCGGTGAATCAGAAGATCCAAAAATCAAAAGATAAGCACCAAGGAGAGACTTGAATCTGAAATATTGTATTAAGTATAAGGAATGATGTTCCTATTTCAATCTGTTTCAAAACATACACCTATTCAATAAATTTGAAAGACATGCCACTTCTATTCTATCTAAATATAGTCTAAACAATATGATATACTCTCACTAGAAGAAGTATGCAACTTAATGCCTTTTTGTTACTTCCCCAAGTTTCTAGCCCCTGCTAAATGACCTTGGAAATCCCTTTATATAAATAGGGATTGCAACAAGCTTCAGATCATTTATGGTTAGTTCAAGAACAAGAACCATAACAACTACAAGACAAAACAAAAATTGAGTTTTTAAAAGATAAAATCTGATTGGAACACAGAGCCTATGCAGTAACTACATAGTTGTTCTAATTTTCCAAGTAACCTTTGTCTTTACAAAGTAGTAAATTTCTCCTCATTCCTTCCTGTGCAATCTGATTTACAGCCACCAAAATTCTTGGGATGTGGAGAAAAATCCTTAAGAGTTAATAAAAATCCTACAAATTTGATCAGAAACCCTTAAAAAACACTTCTCAGCATTAATGCACTTTGAACATATTTTGATCAATCAGATTTCAACCTAGCAACATCCTACAATCACATCAAAATGACCCAGAAGATCAGATTGATAAATTTATTTCTTTGTCATATAAGACATAGTCCAATGCTTGAAAACCCTGAGAAATGCATTTGAATATTAAAAAATCTGATATAACAGCTATAGGTGGCACAAAATTCCTTATCAACAACTCATATATAATCGTTTATTCATCTTTAAATCATAGCCATTGATCTCATTTAAATATACCCGCAATCCAAGATATGAATTAGACATGTGTCAACAAGTTGTAATTCCGTGATGGATATCCTCAAGGCATGTTTCCTTTAAGGCACTGCGACAACCATCCGATGAAATCAAACCTACCTTACCATTATCTATCATTGAAAACCTGAACCCACATTTAGATTAGGACATGGATTGCAAAGGCATGAACCCGCAAAGAATAAACATCATTCACTTTACATCCATGAGATCACGCATACCACACATTAAAAAAAAACTAATTTGTCTTTACCTCCTTTCAATGCTGACCACTTTCCATGTGTCTTGTAGTCATGAACTAGCAATGGATATAAATTGTGCAACTTTTTATCAAGGATTTACGCTCTGCATCCAATAAACTTTGATCTGACCATAGTTTATGTTTACCATCAGCTCCAAGTAGGACACGCGGTAGACGGTCACAATTCCTTGAAGACTAAACTTCAATCAAATTTCCTTTAAGGATTTATGATGACCATAGGATCCTCTAAGATCTGTTAGAACTTTAACCCTTTGTCAAAGTTCAGACCCACAATCATAGGATGTCGCGCATCAAATAGTCACAATAACTTGATCAGTAACCATTAGGCATCTTCCAATCATGGGATAGCAACAGGTGTTCGATCAAACTATATATGACTATCCTTTATGTTACCTTTAACTCATCTTATGCCCACACTTTCCACGTGTCCGTCTCTCCTAATGCCACAAAGGTTATTTTCCTCGAGTTTTCTGTTAGCGAAAAAGTGCCAACCACTTGATTAAAACAAATCTAACGGTAAAGATCCTCACCACTAGCCATTTGAATTAGGGACACTTGGCATCATGGTGTGATGCCTCAATGATTAAATTGGCCGCATCTTCTATTTTCAGGATAGCGACAACCATCATATTAAAAGGAACCTGCATAGAACTTTAGCAAAGCATAAAAGTATTTCGGGAACCTCAGGACTTAGGAAAAATTAAAGTGGTCCTACTAGGAAATAGAAATTAGGAGATGGTAAAGTGATAGCCCCATGGACAATGTCAATGAACACATGGGTTAAAAGCACTTAAGTGACATCAAAAAAGGTAACAATGTTTTATAAGATGTCAAATGGTTTAGGTTTTAAAACTGTAAAAAGACTAAGGCATAGAACCAATGAAGAAAAGGGCTTAAAACTAGGCCTAAACACTTGATAGAACATGAAAAATACCTTGGAACCATGAGAAATTTTACAGTGCTAACAGTGGCTCCAACTGGTGATGTATGTCTCTTACAGGCATACCAAGATTCTAGAACTCTGAGTTAAGAAGACCACCTATAGAAAGGTAAAACTAACCTACAACATACATAAAACAATAGAAAGGAACACCGAAACTTATTTACAAGAAATAGCTCAGAAAATTCATACAAGATCTACCTCTTTATTGCCCTAATTTGAAGGATTAAAGCCAAGATTGATGGCCCAAGGTCATCAACACAATTATGATCCAACTTGCCTCTGTCATAAAAAAAAAATTATGCTCACTACTCTTGAAATAAGCTGAAAATATCACTTTCATCTGCCTGAACAGACCTGCTGACCTTTCCATTAGCTCATCATTAAAAATATCATCAAAATATTCACCATTTGAGCCTATGTGGACATCAGGTGAAATTTGAAAATGTAAATCATGTGGCATATGCATTTTGCATTCATTAGATAAAAAGAAATTAGACCAAATGCAAAATTTATCATCTTCTGACTCATAGCCACAGCTAGGAAAAATCATCATCCAACTAAAAAGGAAAAAAACTCATATTCTACCATATATCTGGTATCAACATCATTAGATCCACTTACATCAATAGTTTTCACATCAAAGGAAAAACATTTCATATTCAACTTCATGATCTTCATGCAAACACTGAGGAAACTCATAAATTGGCACATGATCTAGCGCACTTTCTATATCATAGGAGACAACCTTTTTGGAATCTTCAAGATATAGCTTACCATAAAAATCAAAGACCACGTGTGTATAATATTTACCCTCTAAGAGGAGACATATCAATACTTGAATAAGAGCAATGTTCAACACTATCATCTTCAAAACATGAAAACTCCATGTCATGATCTTTATTCTCCTCTTCAGCAGAGTAACCATCCTGCATCTTGTCACTAGTTTGCATATCCACATCAAAATTCTCTAGAGAAATCACTTGATAATTATCAACCCTATACAAACCATTATCATATTTTTTGGAGGGAGAGCACTCATCAACACATTCATCATGTATCTGCACACTTGGAGCAACTAAAAGATCATACTGAAGTGGTTGAATGAATGACTTAGAATCTGAAAAAGACTCATAATCCTCATAATTATCCTAAGTAATATTAAACATCATATTAGAAACCTCCTCATCCTTTGAATCAAAAAATTCTCTGACACTTTCATCATATAATATATCATATTCAATTTTGTTGTAACCTAGTGACATAGAATTGCAAAGAGAATCAGAAACACACATATTAAAATCTTGATCATATGATATACATTATTTGTCAAAATCAATGTGTTTGTGGTGTAAGGACTCAGAGCTATCCTTCCCTAAATATCTCATATTTTCACAATTCAAGAACTCAGAAATTTGTTCACTATGAAGTGAACCATTGTCATCATTTTTATCCACTGCTGATATGCAGTCCTAAGTAGTATCTTCATTTATCAAATAACTACCCTCTTAGTGACTACAAACATCCTCTACCTTATACTAAGAAGGATCGTCACTTTCATGATCACAAGAGATAACATCCATACTAGACACATCTTTATCATTTTGGTTTCCATCATTCTCAATATCATCATCACTAGGTACAAGCTCATGTGTAACCTCAAATTCAAGATTTTCAACATTAGAAATTTGGATTGAAACTTCATGGATCATATCATTATGTGCAAAGGAATTATCACATCAACTTACATCTACATTATTATCATCCTCTTGTTATTTGAACAAATATTCCTTAGATTGACACAAGTAAACTAACTTATTATGCTGATAGAAAGATAAATCATCATATTGAAAAGAAACATTGTCAATTATAGATTCATCCTCATCATTTTGATATTTATTGACTTTACTGTCAGCATCATAGCCAACACTAAATACATTCTTAGATTTATATTTTTTAATGGAACTTATCCATTTCTTAGCATGTTTAATATCTTTTTCTTTAGAGGAAACTGAACAATGGATTGATTCTGGAAAACAAAGTTCCTGAAAAAAACCAGCATGTGTACACATTTCAACCATTGGATTCTCATTATATTCTTTAGAGAACCTTTCATAAAAAAATGCATTGATTTTTCCTTTCTTCTTCCTACCCTTTTCCTTAAAAACACTATTGATGCCTATTGGATGCTTTGATCTAGCTCAGGTGCAATATCCTCAAATTATAGATCCTTAATATCTTTCATCAACTCCAAGCTATGTTCAATATAGTCTACCCTCAAGGATGCTGGCCAATGAACTGAATCAGGAAATGAAAGTTCCAAAAACACATTAACCCAAACTGACTCTTGAGGATAGAAAGGAATATCAAAATCCCTTATCTTAACAAAAAACCTCTTGTAAAAAAGAAATGAAGATTCTCCCACCTTTATTTCCATTCTTCTGTGTAGAAACAAAATAACTTGTTCTTGTTATACCCTAAATTTGTACCCTATTCAAGCTCTCTTAGTCTTGATAATCTAGTATAACATGGGAATCACTTCAAGGTTGTGGGACCTTTGCTAACTTGAAGTGAAGCCTCTGAATTATAGGTCGGTTCCTCTTGGATAATCACCTAATCTACTCTTTAAAATGAAAAGTAAACTTGGAGGGAAAGGGATTGAAGGAGTTCTTGAAAAGGAAATAACTTGAAACCAAATTATCCTGCTAGGTGATATACCGAAGGTAACTTGAAATATGACATAGTAACCAAACTAGCATGAAGGTTCTCAGATCTAACAGAACATAATCTTACTAAATAGGCTTGCATAAGTATTTCAAAAAGAGGTCTGGAATGGAAAGAGGCTATTGGAGGAAAGAAAAAATTTCACATGCAATAACATTCCCAAGCAAATTTAGACACAGACTGTGACCTGCAAACAGACATTCTCGTCAACAAATAGGCACAGGAATGAGACAAAGTAGCCAAGGATGAAAAAAATCCATAGGGTAACTTAAATCAAATCACACATAGTAGTACACAAAGATGCTGAAAGGAAGAAAGGCTCAGGAACTCTAAGATTTCTCTAGTATAAGCCACTATATATATTTCAGTAAGAGAAACATAGATAGAGAAAAGCTTGAGGGTAGATAAAATGCCACATAAAGCTCATACAGAACCTGGATTTCAATGAAATATTACAAGAAGTGAATATTTTAGGGTAGAGAAGATACCACAAAAAATCTTGTGCCAAATGGAAAAACACTAAGCTAAAAATCTCAAAAACTAACTTATATACATGTTCCTCTAGCACGCAGGCTTAGGAAACAATCAATTCTCAAAATTAGGGTTACAATAGATTTTGCATAAACAATGAAGAAACCCTAAATCTGTCAATTCTACTCATTAATGCATGTATAAATATCTAAGATGATCAGATATATCCTTGAATATCTTTCACTTTTCCATAAATGCAATATGAGAAGTTGGCTCGATCCATCTCTCTATCTGTATCTTGAAATGTTGCGCCACCACCATGGAGTTTGAAATTAGATCTTTTAAATTTTAAATCTTTGAATATGAAATGGTCACAGGTGATGTGAGCACTTGTATCAACAGCCCAGAGAATCTTTGATCTTTCCTTTTAAAACATAGCCATCGATCTCCATTGTTGTATTCATCATTGTCTTTACCTTTGTCTCTACTGACTTTGACTTTAACTCAGGTTCACTTCCCTTTACCTCTGGTTACCCTAAATCCCTTATGTCGCTCAGTTGGGATAAAATTATATTAACCCTAAGTTTACAATGAGCCTCACAACTAGCACAAGATTAAAACAAGATCAGACGACCAGCGTTAAGTCTCATACCCTCAAGAGAATATTCTATTTTCTTTTGAGACATAGTGACCGTCATGATCTTAACCTAACTCATCTTTTACTTTGGTTTCCTTATTGAGGCTTGGTGACTGGATAGTCTTACAATCTCTTAATACTTTTCTTGATCATGGTTACCTTAAGAGACTTCACAACTAAAATCTTTTAACTTCACTCAGCCTGAACTCGAGTTACATCTGTAGGGTTACAAAATACATTAAGTCATGATTTCTCATAGGTTTTTGTTAACTGTGGGTTACTTTGGGAGACTCAGCAACCACCATAAGATCAGACCTCGATCGGACAACCAACACTAAGTCTCAATGAGAAAAGAGCATATTCTATTTCCTTGGGAGACTGAGTGACAAAGGCAATCTTGTTATCACTGAACAACATGGAATATTCCTTTTCCCTTGTGCGATTAAGTGACTAAAGGACATGAAAATGCACACATGGCCTAAAAATAACTTAAGATGTTTGGAAAACATAACAATAAAATAGAACAAGGAAAAAGCCAACTAGGGTTTATATCAAATTTGTATAGGGTTTTCAATATTTGGGCCCCTTTTTATCAATTAGGGTAAAACAGAGGGCATAGAAACTTGCAGAGAGAAAGATTAAGACCAGGAAATGTGAATAATTTACAATTTGGGCTCTACCCTTAAGGGAGCCACATTTTTCTCCACTTGTAGACAGAATTCACATGCAATGAGAAATTTTGGGTAACATTCTTAGCGATTTCTGCTAGATGTCAGCCTGCTAGACATTGAAAACCAGTGGCCTTGACATTTATTAGGCATGGAGTCATCTTTGATAATATGAAACCTTATAGGAGAAAGGGGATTGAAACCATGAGGAGGAATAGCTAACTATGCATGAGCACTTAGAGGAAAGTAGGAAACTAAACTAGAAAGCAAGAAAAATGAGGAAACTAATTACAGAGCGGGGAAAACCTTGAAATAGGGCTTGACATGGAAACCATTGACTGATATCAAAAAGACATCTTCTCCAAGAGTTGATAATTGAGATGATTTTTTCCTTGCACTTTGTGATTACAAATGATCCACCCCAAAAGGAATCAAACTTTGTATGTCTTCTAGGTCTAGACTTGTATTCATCCCACTTGAGGACTATATCTCCAACTTTGAAACTTCTGGCTCTGGCTCTTTTTTCAAAATTCTTCTTAGTTTGCATCTGTTGGAACTCGATGGTTTGCATAGACTTGTCTTTGACCTCTTCCAACTCCATGATTTGAGCATATCTCACTTGCAGGGGATCTCCTTCTTCAAAGAGAACAAATTGTGTGGCAAGGTCTAATGCTAGTAACTCTGTTAAAATAGATAATCTGGCCTCCTTGCCATACACCAGCATATAAGGAGAATTCCCAATGATTTTCTTTGGGGTTATTTTGTCTATCCATAAAGAATAATTGAGCTTGGAGTGCCAGTCTCTTTAATTTTCTTGCAAAGTCTTCTTGATAATTCTTATCTGGTTTTTATTTGTAGACTCTGCTAGGCCATTACCCTGGAGGTAATAGTGAGAAGTAGTATTCAGATGACTACCATTCCTGAGTTCCCATTCAGTCACTCTAAGACCTATAAATGAAAGTGCATTATCTAATATGATAGAATCTGAAGTGCCAAATCTATGAATGATGTCATCATAAAAGCTCAGAACAACACTCTCAATTGCCTCTTTTAATGCAATAGCTTTTGTCCATCTAGTGAAATAATCAGTTGTAGTTATGATCCATTTATGTCCTGTACTAGATGGAGGATTAATTAGGCCTATAAAATCAATGCCCCATTTCATGAAAGGTTTCTTTGTTATAATTGGTTGGAGGGGCAGAGCTGCAAGTTTTTATTTTCCTAAAAACATGGCACACTTTATGAATTTCCTCACATGATCATGACCATCCTTGAAGATAGATGGCCAATAGTATCCAACCCTCATGATCTTAAAAGTAGTAGTCCTGGGAGAAAAATGACCTCCAGAAGGTCCATCATGAAACTCATTCAAGATACTTTTCACTTGATCTGAATCTATGCATTTTAAGAGAACGCCATTATGATCCTTTCTAAAAACAATCTCATCAATCAGCACAAAGGGGATATATTCAAATCTATAATATCTTCTTTTGGTTGAATCTAAATTTGTAGGACATTCACATGTCTTTAAAAAGTGAACCATGTTAGGAAACCAACCTACTGCCTTGGCATGTTCTTCTATAGAATGCACAACTAGAGATGCATTCTCTTATTCTTGTTCTTTTTTAACTTCATCCCCTGTCAAATGCTCACAAACACCTCTTCCTTTGACTAGCTTAGTGATTTGGATATCAATGTCATATTCCATGACTTTGGTAATCCAACCAACTCTTTTTTCATTCAGGTCCCTAGAAAGCAAGAACTCTTTAACACTGGGATGAGTAAATCTCAATTGTACCTTGCTATGAGTCAATAGATATCTAAAAAATTTAGGCTTTTTACCACAATAAGTACATGTTTATCTACAAAAGAGTATCTCTATTCATACTCTTCCATGCCTTTGCTAAAGAAATAAATAGGCTGCTCCAATCCCTCAGAGTTCTCTTGAGTTAATATTGAAGATATGGAATCAGAACCTCCATAAGAATAAAGGATAAAATCCTTACTAAAATCAAGGTTCAACAAGGCAGGAGCCTCTGTTAGAGCTTCTTTAATGGCCTAGAAACTAGCCTTCCCTTCTTTTCTCTAGCTGGAGACTGAATTCTTCTTTAACATAGTTGTAAAAGGCTTTAGTAAATTTGTAATATTAGGTAAGAAATTCCTAACAAAGTTAATCCTTCCTATGAAATATTGAAGAATTTTGTTATGAGGTGGTAGAGGCAATTCTAGAATAGATGCAATCCTTTTAGGGTCAACTGTAATTCCTTGTTTGGATATAATATATCCCAATAGTTTTCCATCATGGAATGTAAACACACATTTCTTGGGATTAAGAGAAATCCCAAACTCTCTGCATCTTTCAAATATTTTCTTCAAATGTTTTATATGGTCTGATGCATGTTTAGAAAAAACAGTTATATCATCTAAATAGACCAGTACAAACTTGAATATGAGGCTCTTAAAGGCCATATCCATTGCCTTTTGAAAATTAGCACACACATTTGACAAACCAAAAGGCATATTTTGATAAGCCATGGCTCCCCATTTAGTTGTAAATGCAGTCTTATATTGATCTTCTTCATGAAACAAGATCTGATTGTACCCTGAATAGCCATCCAATAGTGAGAAGCGTTCTGATCCAGAAACACACTATAGAATTTGTTCCATAGATGGAAATGGATGGTGATCCCTTAGGGATTCCCTATTTAGATCCCTAAAATCAACACATAATCTTAGTTCCCCATTTTTCTTCCTAATAGGAACAAGGTTGCAAACCCAACTAGTATGCTTGATGGGATAAATTATACCACTTTTAATTAATTTGAAAAACTCTCTATGCATAAGTGGTTCTAGCTTGGGATTGATAAGTCTTTGCTTATACCTTATTGGTTTGGCATTTGGCTCTAATTAAATTGTATGTTGAGAAAGTGTTGGGCTGAAACCCTTTAGGTCTTCATATTTCCAGGCAAAAACATCACTGAATTCTTGAAACAATTAGGCATAAGCCTACTTTTCTAAATCAGTGTTGATCTTCCCAAATTTCAAGCTTTTACCTAGCTCCAACTCTAGATCAATGCAATGCTCTTGTTGAACTACCATTCCAACCTTACTCTTTTGTGCTTGGTCATCTTTGTTAAAAATAGATTCTAGGGTGACACGACCTTTGGGCATCTTATTTGATTTAAGTTGTACCACTTGGTCACCAGAGTTCTGCATTAATCTATCTTGATTATGCTCTGAAAAGACATCCTCTTCAAATAAGAGCTGTAGAATTTGTTCATCATTGTCAAATAATTTCCAATTAACATTATTATCAGGAATAGAAGGCTTGACAATCAATTTAATATTATTTTGATCCTTTTGCATCGAAATGCTATTGGGGATATCATATGGGGATCCAACAGTAACTAATCTATCTACATTCTGATTTGACTTTCTAGGAATAGAAATAATGTTGAAAACATTGAAACCTTCAATTGCATTCCAAACTCTATGCTTGTATTCTCTCATCATATCATTCTTGGTTTCACTTATCCCTCTCACTTGGCTAACAAATAACTCACTATCACCACAAACTTTTAGGGCTTTGATCCCTCTTTTTCTAGCCCACTCCAATCCATTCACTAGACTCTCATATTTAGTAGTGTTTCTAGTGTAGGATAAGATAAATCTAAAAGGTGTGTAATATTTTTATCCCTTTGGAGAGATTAACATAGCACCACCACCAGAGCCATGTCTACTTCTAGCACCATCAAATAATAGATCCCAAACTTGGTTTCTTTGATCCTCTGATTCAATGTCTATTTTGAAAATATTTGGCTTTATGAATTCATTCTCTTGTACCAAATAGTTTCCAAAACCAGCATCCCAAATAACATTGGCTTTGTGCCTCTAAGGCTCTTTCTGATTCTAAATCATAGAGATAGATATTAAGGATATCTTCTATCTTTGTTTTATCTTCTCTGATGATTGGGAAATCATTACTGTCAAGTGCAAGACAACTTGTATTGAGTACATTGGACACATAAGGTTCTATATCGTGTGTTTCCAATGATTCAAACTTGATAGTAACCTTAGTTCCATATCTAGTATGGAAAGGCATGTGAGACCAGTCAGAAGAAAGGTAGCCTCCTATCTTGGTTTTGAATTCCCTTGATAAACATATGGCAAATAAAGTAGGGAGGTCTATAATATATATGTCAAGTAGGATGGAGAAATTGGGGCTTGCATGGAGAATCAAGCTTGTGTCCTTGGCCAAACCTATGGTGTTTACTAAAGAACCATGAAGCTATGTCACCTTCTTTTGAAAGGGTTCATATCTAAGTTCTAATTGGTCAGCTACTCTTTTGGGCATGACAGAGCTAGTAGCCCCACTATCTACCATACAGTTATGTACTAAAGATTTTCCAATTATTATAGATACATAAAAGGGATGTGGTTTTAGGTTCCTACCTTGTATGCCATCTGACTTGAAGTTTCTACTTGAAGTCTCCTTCTTTTCTTGATCAGTTTTGACCAACATCGGCTTAGCAATTTGTTTTGTAGACTGCTGAGGAATTACCTCTTGGATCATTGCTTTCTTCAATATCTCAAGTTGTCTTGGAATAGCCAAGGATTCCCACATAGATATAGTGACATTTTCCTTCTTCATATTGTCTACAGTGTTGAAAGGCACTGTTGTGTGTACTCTTTGGTGTGTCTTCACTATGATAGGCTCAACTTCCTTGGGAAATTGACCTTCTTTTACTGGAATGGTGGGAATCTTCTTTATTATAGTAGGAACAGAAGGATGTGATGTATCTGCAGATGTAGTAGTTTTAGCTCCATCTCCTACTCGCTCTATTTCTTGAGCTCTTCTCTTAGACTAAGTGTTGGCTACTATTGGGGATTCACCATCTACTCCATTGAGATCTTTCTACTCCTAATTGAAGAGACCACTCTCATCTTATTGGGTTTCTTGCTGAGGTGCTGACCCATTGAAAGAAGACTTTTATTGAGTATGTGAGGCATTTTGAACCATCAGTGCTTGGTTCATCTATCTATTTGAGCATGTAGCCTGATTATGTGGCTGATTGCAAGGAAAACACCACTCATTGTCCAAGAGTAGATTGTTTTGACTTGGAACTATATATCTTGTTGGATTTGAGAGGTGTGAGATTATAAGGTTGAAATGACCTCTGATTGAAGTTCTTCCTTTGACCTTGATAATTTCCTCAGTATGGTGGCCTATTCTACTGATAAGATGGTCCCTGATTTTGATATTGTTGGTTGGGAATTTGAGTCTATGGCTGAAAGGATGGTCTATTCCCTTGATTCTGCTTCTTTAAATTGGTCAACTTTTTAGTTAGAGTCTACAACATATTTGTCATTTCTTGCTGACTACTTTGCAACAAATTATTTGTTGCTTGTTGATCACTTTTCATTGCTTATAGTTCTTGGGAAAAGCTTGTTTTGGAGTCCTCAAAGCTAGTGTTGGCTTGAGGTGCTACTATAGTGGGTATATGAGTGTATGGAGGAATACTCAGAGGCATGTTGGGTTCAATATTAGGAAAAATAGGCATGGGCAGACTTGGGGCTATCATGCCTGCTTAGATTAAACAATTTTCAGTCCTGATAGCTATGTCAAAGGCCTAAGGCAATGAAGTGCCTCCAATGGATTGAATCATGACAAAGATATTGCTTTTCAAACTTCTCAAGAAATATAGGAAGGCATGGTTAGATGAAGGTCTTACTGAGATAGGAAATCTATTCCATCTCTTAAGGAATATATTATTAAAGTTTGTCATTTATTCCCGAGGATCTCTTTTAATGGTTGTTAATTGCTTAACTAGAGATAAATGATCTGACTTATCCTGAAAATCTCTGCTTAATGATTCACCTAATCTATCCTATGAATCAATGGGACTAATAGCTAAGGTTCTAAACCATTCTAAGGCCTTACCTTTGAAAGAGGTTGCTAAAATCCTTGTATACACATCTTCCTCTATGATGTGATGCACACTGCATATGTTGGTTACATCTCTTATGTGTTCGCATGCAATTGTTTGTCCCTCTCCTGTGAAGTTAGGAAGACTTTTGAGTGCTTCCAAGAGTAGATCATGATGTTGAGAAAAGTTCAAGGGAATTCCTTGATTGAATGGTACAAAGAAAATTGTCTAGCCATTGTAGCAATTTTTATATGTTGGGCAGCAACTGTGTGAGTTGTATCTGGGACAGGTAGTGGAGCAGAATCTTCTTGTAGCTCTCTAGTTAGAGATCTTCCTCTCCTTCTTGAGTGGAAAGGAAAAGGTCTCCTTTTTGTAGTAGGTGGTGTAGAATGAACCCTCCTTGTATGGGATGCTCTCTGTGATGATCTACAATAACTTCTAGTCAGAGACAGCTGTGAGACTCAGAAGGCTTTGAGGTCCTTGTCTCAACCTTTCTCATAAAATTTTGAACAAGACCAGATCTTATGTTCTCTACACCAGTGGAGTCGCCAAATATCCTTTGAAAAGGAAACCTCTTTAGGTCAATACCATGCAATCAGCATATTAGAGATAGCATATTTTTGCAAATTAACTTCCTTTAGGTCCCACCGGGCATGCCAGAACTATTATACACTAAATTTTCACCCTATTCAAGCTCTCTTAGTATTGATATATAGTATAACATGGGAATCACTTCTATGTTGTGGGACCTATGCTAACTTCAAGTGAAGCCTCAAGATTCTAGATCGGTTCCTCTTGGATAATCACCTAATCTGATCTTTAACATGAAAAGTAAACTTGGAGGAAAAGGGATAGAAGGAGTGCATGAAAGGGAAATAACTTGAAAGAAAATTATCCTACTAGGTGATACACCGAAGATAACTTGAAATATGACACAGTAACCAAACTAGCATGAAGGTTCTCAGATCTAATAGAACACAATCTTTCTAAATAGGCCTACATAAGTATTTCAAAGATAGGTCTGGAATGGAAAGAGGCTATTGGAGGAAAGAAAAAATTTTATGGGTGATAACATTTCCAAGAAAATTTAGACACAGACTGTGACCTGCAAACAAACATTCTCTTCAGAAAATAGGCATAGAAGTGAGACAAAGTAGCCAGGGATGAAAAAAATCCATAAGGTAACCTAAATCAAATCACACATAGTAGTACACAAATATTTTGAAAGGAAGAAACATTTACGAACTCTAATATTTCTCTAGTATAAGCCACTATATATATTTGAGTAAGAGAAACACAAATAGAGAAAAGCTTGAGGGAAGATAAAATGCCACATAAAGCTCATACAACACTTGGATTTCAATTAAAGATTAAAAGAAGTGAATATTTGAGGGTAGAGAAGATTCCATAGAAAATCTTGGGCCAACTGAAAAATCTCTAAGCTAAAATCTCTAAAACTAGCTTGTATACATGTTCCTCTAGCACGCACGCTCATGAAACAATCAATTCTTAAAATTAGGGTTACAATAGATTTTGCATAAACAATGTAGAAACCCTAAATATATCAATTCTACTCATTAATTCATGTAGAAATATCTGAGATGAGTAGATATATCCTTGAATATATTTCACTTTGTCGTAAATGCAGTTTGAGAAGTCAGCTCGATACATCTTTCTATCTGTATCTAGTAATGTTGCACCACTGCCATGGACTCTGAAATCAATTTGAATATGAAATGGTCATAGGTGGTGCGAGCACTTGTATCAATGGCCCAAAGAATCTTTGATCTTTCCTTTTAAAACATAGTCGTCGATCTCCATCATTGTGTTCATCACTGTCATTACCTTTGTCTCTGTTGACTTTGACTTTAACTTAGGTTCACTTCCCTCTACCTCTGGTTGCCTAAATTCCCTTATGTCATTGAGTCAAGATAACATTCTATTAACCCTGAGTTTACAATGATACCTCATGACTACTGCGAGATGAAAACAAGATCGGAAGATCAGCGTTAAGTCTCATACCCTCAAGAGAATATTCTATTTTCTTTCAAGACTTAGCAACCGTCATGATCTTAACCTGACTCATCTTTTAATTTGGTTTCCTTATCGAGACTTGGTGACTCCATATTCTTTCAATCTCTTAACACTTTGCATGATCATGGTTACCTTAAGAGACTTCATGACTAAAAGATTTTAACTTCATGTAGCTTGAACTCGAGTTACATCTGCAGGGTTAGAAAATACATTAAGTCACGATGTCTTGTAGGTTTTTTTTAACTATGGGTTAGTCTGGGAGACTCAGCAACCACCACAAGATCAGACCTCAATCGGATGACCAGTGCTAAGTCTCGATGAGAAAATAGCATATTCTATTTCCTTGGGAGATTGAGTGACAAAGGCAATCTCGTGATCGCTGAACATGGAATATTCCTTTTTCTTTGCATGACTAAGTGACTAAAGGACATGCAAATGTGCACATGACTTAAAAAGAACTTAAGTTTCTTGGAAAATGTAACAAGAAAATATAGCAAGGCGAAGGCCAACTAGGGTTTATATCAAATTTGTATAGGGTTTTCAATACTTGGGCCTCTTTTTTACGAATTAGGGTAAAAAGAGGGCATAGAAACTTGTAGAGAGAAATATTAAGACTAGGAAATGTGCAAAATTTACACGCTAGGCTCTACCCTTGTGGAAGCCACATTTTTCTCCACTTGTAGCCAGAATTCACATGTAATGGGAAATTTTGGGTAACATTTCCTGCATCTCTTGTTCTTCTTCAAGAAATTCCTCATCATCTAGATATATCAAAGGTAATCCTAATCTCGATATGGTACAAAAATCCCTATCCTTTATGTCACCATATTTCTACTTAAAAATTCTTCTATTTAATTCATAGATCCCACAGAATCATGAGGTAATGCCTTACACCAATCTCTAGCATCCTCAACTAGAGATTGAACAAAAAAATTTATCATTACACCTCATGTACAATGTCATAGTCATCCATCATATATGTAAACCTCCTTAAATGCTTTTCACAGATAATAACATTATTTCCAAAAAACTTGGGAATTTTATCTCTAATTTTATTTGGAATAACATTAGGATAACCAGGGATACCAATAAAAGAAAATTATTTGTACCTTTCTATATGAACCTGTCTCTTTTGAAATGGATTATCTATCTGAGAAGTAGATGCTTTGGAATTTTATGCTACAACAATCTCATTATCAGCATAATAAATTTTAGAAGACTTCCTGATAAAATCAATCCTTTTCCTCCTCTGTAAATTATCAGCCTTCAATCTTGCTAATTCAAGTTCATTGGAAAAGATATCCTTTTCCCTTCTAGGCCTCTCATGATCAGTTTTCAAATTATACATTGGATCCACTTGGAACCTTGTGACTCTTAGGTTCGTTTATGTTAAATAATACATACTTCCACTTGATTTTGAAAAATGCTTCTAATCTTGAAATATGCAAACCTCTATCCACACCTTGGGCATTCCCTTAGTTCTTAGATCACTTAATAAGGAAACATTTATAACCTTGAAAAATAAAATACCTCGGTGTGTTGTAGTAGCTACAAAAATAATGATCTGAAGTCACCTCCAAATGACCTTTCAAAAACTTTGGTAGAGTCGCCACCTCTTTCCAAAGGAAAAAATTGAATTAGTTGAGAAATATTTCCCAACTCTAACCTTCTTTAAAACCAACAAACTCACAACACACCCCTAATAGGGTCTCATATATATTCCTCTTTTTACTACAAGTCCACCTTTCTTTTTTATCCTTTCATCAATCATGCACACTGGTGCAATCGGAGAACTCAGAGTCGTCACTCACCACTTGTGAGATATTATGTGTATCTTTTAAGAATTTTTGACTTCTTAGACAATATGCAATGACAGAAAAAAAAATTTGACTCACTTTATAAGAAAGAGGAATATCTCTTTGTATTATATCACTCTATAACTGAATCCCCAGTAGAGTCACCATTTTGTTGGTGTTTAAAAAAATTTATGCTTTGAAAGCTACAAATATACCTTGAGATTGATTTTAAGAGTGTTTATCTCCAAGTATGGAAAGATATCCAAGGTAACTATACCAACTATAGGGATAATACTTACCTATGTACTTTTGGATCTACAAAAATAAGGCAGGTACACCTAATCCATCTCAACATACAACTATTTACAACTCCTTATAACTCTGGATTTTAACAACAAATAATGGTAAGAAAGTATTAAATGGTAACCAATCATTCATTGAATATTCACTACCATGTAGGAAAACAAACAAAAACCACAAAAATAAAAGGAAACTAATATGGTTTTTATGTTTAAAAGGTATTAAGTATAGCCAAATCCAACTAGACATATATCAGTGTAGAATATACTAGTTCCTGACCAGTGCTTTATCCATTGGGAAACAAAGTCTACTACAGATGCATAAGACAAGGAAATAACTACTGTCAAAGAATAAAATCTATAAATAAAGATAACCCAGACCAAACACTTATTATAGGACCCTTATCTAGAAAAACTAAATGAGCCTATGTCTTAGAAAAAGCAAGATTTAATTTGATCCGTGATCAAAACTGAGGAAAAACAACATATAGATAGATAAACTCTATGCAGTGAATCATAAGATCCAAAAATCATAAGATAAGCACCAAGTAGAGAGTTGAATCTAAAATATTGTATTAAGTATAAGCAATCATGTTCCTATTTCAATCTATTTCAAAACATACACCTTTTCAATAAATGCAAAAGACAAGACACTTTTGTTCTATCTAAATACAATCTAAACAATCTGCTATACTCTCACTAGAAGAAGTATGCAACTTAATGCATTTTTGTTGCTTCCCCAAGTTTCTAGCCCCTTCTAAATGATATTGGAAATCTCTTTACAGAAATAGGGATTGCAACAAGCTTCAGATCATTTAGGGTAAGGTCGAGAACTAAAACCCTAACAACTACAAGACAAAAAAACTCATTTATTACAAGATAAAATCTGATTGGAACATAGATCCTTTGCAATAACTAGAGATTTGTTCTGATTCTCCAAGTAACCTTTGTCTTCATCAAGTAGTAAATTTCTCCTCATTCCTTCATGTGTAATCTGATCTACAACCGCCAAACTTCTTGGGATGTGGAGAACTGTCCTATAGATTTAATAAAACTCCTGCAAATCAAATAAAAAAACCCTTAAAAGTCACTTCTCAACATTAATGCACTTTCAAGATATTCCAAACAATAATATTTCAACCTAGAAGTATCCTACAATCACATAAAAATGACCTAGAAGATCAGATTGATAAATTTATTGCTCTGTCATATAAGACACAGTGCACCGCTTGAAAACCCTGAGAAATACATTTAAATATTCAAAAACCTGATATAACAGCTATAGATGGCGCAGAACTCCCTATAAATGGCTTAGATTCAATCCTTTATTCATCTTTAAAACACAACTATTAATCTCCTTTAAATATACCTGCGAGCCAAGATCTGAATTGGACACGCATCGACAAGTCATAATTCTGCAATGGATATCCTTCGAGAATCTTTCCTTTAAGGCACTATGATAGCTGCCCAATGAAATCAAACCTTCCTTACCCTTATCTTTCATTGAAAACCTAGACCCACGGCTAGATTAGGACATGCGTCGCAAAGGTGTGAACCCACAAATAATAATCACCAAATACTTTACATCCATGGGATCACACACACCACACAACAAAAAACAAACTAATCTTCGTTTACCTCCTTTCAGCACTGACCACTTTCCACATTTCTTATAGTCATGAATCTGTGATGAACATAAATCATGCAACTTCTGATCAAGGCTTTACACTTGTCGTCTGATCAACTTTGATTTGACCGTAGTTTATCTTTACCTTCAGCTTAGGGTAGGACACGCGACAGACGATCGCAATACCTTGAAGACTAAACTTTGATCAACTTTCCTTTAAGGATTTATGCCAATTATAGGATTCTCTGATATCTATCAAAACTTTAACCCTTCATCATAGCTCAAGACCACAATCATAGGATGCCATGCATCAAATAGTTGTAATGCCTTGATCGGTAACCATCAGGCATCTTTTGATCACAGGATGGAAATAGGCGTTTGATCAAACTAAATCTAACTATCCTTTATGTTACCTTTAACTTAGCTAAGGCCCGCACTTTCCACATGTCTATCTCTCACAATGCTGTAAAGGTTATTTTACTCACATTTTCTATTAGCGGGAAAGCACCAACCACTGGATTAAAACAGATCTAACAGTCAAGATCCTTGCCACTAGCCATTTAAATGAGGGAAAGTTGGCATCACAGGGTGATGTCTTGATGATTAAACTGGCCTCATCTTCCATTTTCAGGATAGCGACAACTGTCAGATGAAAAGGACCTTGCATGGATCTTTAGAAAAATATAAAAGTATTTCAGGAACCTCGGGACTTAGGAAAAACTAAAGTGGTCCCGCTATGAAATAGGACTTAGGAGATGGTAAAGTGATAGCCCACAAACGATGTTAATGAACACATGGGTTAAAATGACTTAAGTGACAAAAAAAAGGTAACAACATTTTATAATATGTCAAAGGGTTTAGGGCTTTAACACTGTAAAAAGACTAAGGCATAGAACCAATGAAGAAAAGGGCTTAAAACCATACCTAAACGCTTGATAAAAAATTACAAAGACCTTGGAACCATGAGAAATTTTACACTACTAACATGTTGGAAATGCCCTATGATAAACTCCTTTCTTCTTCAAGTCTTCTTCAAGAATCCATGTTGCATCAGAATTTGGTTGGCCCATCCACTTGACCAAATTCTCCCAATATTTTTTTCCTCCTTTTATGTCTGGCTATTCTTCTCTCAAGGATGCTTTCTACCTCTTGATTGTCTTTGATGGGAAATTTTTTGACCCAGTCCTTTTGTTCTTCATCCACCACTTCACTTCTATCTTCTGAAATTGGCGGTCCTCTAACCTGCACCAAGTTTGCAACATTGAAATTTGGGGAAATGGCTACATTTGTAGGTAGATCCACCTTGTATGCATTATTTCCATACTTAGCTAGAACCTCACATGATCCAATTCTCCTCATCAAGATCTTAGTATGAATACCCTTAGGAATTATTGCTTTGTTCAAATGGATCATCACTAAGTTCCCATATTGGAATTATAGATCTCTTCTCTTGTGATCCACCTTCTCCTTCACTTTGTTCATGCTCTATGTGAGACTATCTCTCACCTAGTCATGGATCTCTTTCATGACTTTTGCAAACTCCTCTACTTGACCACTCCTTTTCTCCAAGCATGGCAAGTCCCTCAATTTAAAAAGTCCCCTAGGGTGTATGCTATAGACCACTTCAAATGGGATTCTACCGGTGCTCGTATTGACAAAGTCGTTATAAGCGAACTATACCTATGGAATGATGGCATCCCTTGATTTTCCATGTTCTTTGGTCAAACATCTAAGAAATGTTTCTAAATACATGTTGACCACCTCAGTCTTCTCATCTATTTGGGGATGATAGGAAGAGTTGAATGCAAGATTGGTTCCAAATCTCCTCCATAAGGTCCTCAAAAAGTGACCTATAAAATTTGAATCCCTATATGAGACTATACTCAATGACAACCAATGAATCCTTACAATATCTCTAAAAACAAATTTTCTATGTAGGAGTCATCATGAGTTACCTTGTAAGGTATAAAATGGGCCATTTTACTGAATCTTTCTACCACAACATAAACATTATCACATCCACTCTTGATTCTTGGTAATCCTACCACAAAATCCATGCATAGGCTCTCCCATAGCCTATTAGGTACTAGAAAAGGTTGGTACAATCCTGCATTTGACAAAGTCCCCTTGGCCCTTTGATAAGTGGTACATGAATCTACATAACTCCTTACATCTTTTTGCATCCTTGGCCAAATGTAGACCCTCTACACCAACTCTAGTGTCTTATTGAGACCAAATTGGCCTCCAAGACCCCCATTATGCTTTTCTTGGATCAATTTCTCCCTCACTGATCCTTTTGGAACACATAACAGTCCTCCCTTGAAGAGAATACTATTTTGGAGTGTGTATTATGCAAAATCCCCATGGAAACTATTAGGGATTTTTCTTGCAAGAACCTTAAAACAATGTAAATTCTTACTCTTGTATATTTCCAATTTACTCTATGCAAGAAAAATCCTAATTGATGAGGATTGGATAATATCCTCCTTTTTTGAGCTCCACAAACTCAGGCAGGTATTACCTTTGAATGTTTACTGACTTGCAGTATCTATTACAATGGATTAGGTCTTCTACTAGATTGCTAATTGCCTTTTACTGTATGAATAGATAAAAAAACTAAGAAAATGAATGTGATTAATTTAAGACAGAGCTTAATACGCCAAACCATTATCTTGAAAATAGAAAATAGTAATGTGATAAGGATTCTCATCCTTCTTCCTTTTATAGTTCTCTAAACTTAGGAGGGTTAACCTATTGATTCTCTCTAGAAGGAATCAGCAAACTGAATTGTATACTCTGTAATACAATTTCTTACAAATATATTCATTTTATGAATGAAGTGTAATTTATTGATTGATTTTAAATATTGGATGATGAACAACTACTTGGAAAACCATAAACTAGTGCCTAATCCTATGGGCAATGAGTCAATCTCAAATGCAAATCCATAATTAGGTGATTATCGAAAATATATACAACCTAGATAGAATGCATTAAAGACTATCCATTCACTTCTACAACTTTGTTATCAGATCTTAATACTAATATTCATCTTTCTGGGATCACCTGAAAGAATTACTCCTTCCTTGAAGGACCTCACAAATGACTTCACAATCACTTTGTAATTGATATATTTAAATGTCTTGCAAATTAAATATATAAAATCTTGAAAAGAAATAAAAAGAGACAACACAAGATATAGAATAGAGATTGCAATGTATTTTATTAATGTCTAACTACTTCAAAATACATTCAATAGACCAAAATGTATAGAGGCTGAGACAAAATTTAGTAGTCTTCCTTGTAATTATATTCCATCATCTCTAAAAAGTTACAACATGCTCTATATATAGTCTAAAACCATCTTGGAATCCTTAAGAAGTAAGGATGCAACAAGCTTTGTATGGTTTAAGACCTAACCCTAAAAACATAGAAAAGGAAAAAAGACAGAAGAGACCAAGCGGTAGAAGGACAAAAATGAAGAATGAAATCAGATTTGATCTTGTCTTCTTGTGATTACTGGCACCTTTGTCTATATGTGTTTAGAAGAGCCTCTAACATTTTTAGCAAGACCTAGTGACCGCCATTACAGGATAATTTACACTATTCTTGAAGATAACTAACCTCCATGTGCTCAAAGATCAGGTGCCAAGTATCCTTCTACTCTTCATCAATAATGTCAAGGTCAACAGTGGCAGGCTTCTTCTTCTTGGGCTTTGTAAGAACATCCCATGTTGTGACATCATCCTCTATAGGCCAATTAAAACTCTAAATGCTTTCAATATTTTCCTTTTGCCTTTCCCATCTACCATCTTTAATACTCTTGACATTTTTTAGAAATTTATTGAAATATGTTTCATCCTTAAAGGCCTCATCTAAAATGTTATTGTACCTCTCCATATCTAATTCGCCATTGTCAGAAATATATACTGCTTTATTAGGCAGTAAAGTGTCAAACTCAGTGCTCCATATTCTTAATGGCTTGATCTTATTATCCTCTATCCTAATTGAAGGCACAAATTTATTGTAGTTAGGCCCAAACATACTAATTCTAGCCTCTATCTGATTTTCCTTGCCTTTGAAAAAGGACAAAGTTACCCCAATCTATTCTATCTCTTCTCCAACTTGGGTTACAATCTCTGGAAAATCTGATCTCAATGGTTGCAATGATGCTAACCTCTCAAATAGCCCAATTCTAACTGACCATGTTGCAAATTATGGGTTTAAAATTGACACAAAATTGTTCACTTTAACCTGCAAGCCAGGCAATTTTCCATAGGCATCATATACTACATCAACTTTATCTTTTAAAATATTTACCCTATGCTGCAAAATTTGCATTAGGGATACCAAAACAACTTCATTATGCTCTTAAATCACCTGCTTTGTTTCTGATGTAGCATACCCTGTATCTTCAGTCTAGATCTCAACATTTGTAACCTACTTAGGTGAAGTAAGAGCAACCTCAGGCATCTCTTGCAATTTTTGAGTCAAATATGAAATTATCTTTTCCATTACACTGATCTTCATCATATCTAATTCTCTATCCTTGGAAATAAGACTTGTTTCATCAAATAATTTCTGATATCTATTAGACATATGTACTACCTTTTCCTCATTCAGGTGAGAAAAATGGGTCAAGGCCTAAGAAATCTCTAGGTCTCCTGTATTGTGAATAGACCATACTATCTTGTCTCCCTACATATTCTCTTGAACATTAATCAGTGATGGATTTTGATTCTTAGGAGAAAGAGACCACATTGCAAGGGTTTGAGATTTAGAATCATAGCCATACCCTTTGATCACCTCTCCTATGTATGCCTCTGTAGAAATCTTGACATCAGGCTACCTTCTGATTTGATCTATAATAAAGGCTGAGGTTAGGTCCCATTCTTCTACCAGTAACATACCACTTGACTTAACAAGTTGTCTTGCCTCATCAACAGTCATATTCTCAGACTCTGGGTCATATGCTTGGAGGGCTTGTAATGCTTCACTTGTAATGGCCTCTCCTCCTTGTGATTTCAATTGTGCTCCAACTTGCTCTTGTTTAGCCCATATAAGGAAGTCCTTCAACTCCTTAGTCTTGATGAACTCATCATCTTTCAAGAGCTCCTCTTTCTGTAATTCCCTTTCATCTTGGCATAGTATGAGGGGCATCTCAACATTGTCATCAGTTTCATCCCTCTCTTTCTTTCCTTCTCTTATCATTTTTCTTAGTTGGTGATCATAAGCACTAGTCCCTGTGAATAGGGTACCAATTTTATCCTTTTTCTTCTTCTGTGTTTTGCAACAGAAGGCTCCCCTGCTTCCACACTTTGTTTCTTTTATGGAGGCTCTACATCCACCTCAGCCTCATGTACTTCTGTCAAGTCAATAATATTTTCCTCATTATGAGGTGGCTGATCTTGGGGTGTCGGGCTATGTATGGAATAGCTACTACTGTACTCTAATGACGATTCCTTATTAGGACCTCTGTCCTTGTCTTCAATTTTCTCCTCAATCTGATTACTAAGTATGCCATGTGAGTCAATCATCTTCTCTAATTTTTGCAAATAGGGCATACCTGGGAAATATCCACCAAATGGTATCCTTTTCTTCTTTAATTGCTACTCCAGATTCATCAAATCATGATACTTTGTCAATGTTGCTGCAATTACATCCTCTTCAAGGATGTTTCTAATCAAATCCTCTTCCTCATAGGGCTGATGCCTTTTGGTAATCAGAATGGTAGGTGTTAAAATTTTCTTGGCACTTTCTATAAATCCCTTTGTATCAATATATATATATATAGGGAACCATTCATCCTATAGTGTCTCAACCATCCACTGATAGGGTCATAGGCCCTCTTTCCAATTGTGAAATCAGAGGCAATGAACTACCTTGGTGTAAAGGCCCCTTTCCTCTGTGAAGCTAAATTCTCCCTATATGTTAACATAAGTTACCATAGAAACTCCATGATTGCAATTATGGTTAGCACTCTATAAGGCAAGATATGTTATTGTTGTGAACTTCCATATACTATGATCAATGTGAAATTTTGGTGACAGTAGAAGTCACCCCAGTTATGATCTCCATTCCATTTATCTTCAAATTCGTAGGGTCTCAATAATTGTAATAACTTCACTGGAAGTCTGGTCATATCCACCCCTATATTTCTCAACAATGGGTAAACTACCCAATTCTCAAATGCACAAAACTCATTTACTCTAGAAGTGTAATTTCATACCCTTAACCATAGTTGTACAGGGTTAATCTGTCCATGATAAAATCTTCTAAGTTGCAAATTTGATTGGTCCATAATGTTGAAGTTGTAGAACATGATGAGATGCATAAGAAATGAATACTACAGGAACTTAGGGCTTCCTACCTTGTTCTGAATATCAACGAATCCTTGGTGCATCTTGTCAATTACATATTGGATGTACTCATAATCAGTACTTACATAAGGACTCTGCAATTATAGAATTATCATCAACATGTCTGATGATACCCTTTCCCTTCCACTGTATATACCTAAGACTCTACATAGGGAATATGAGATGTATTTCATATGAAAAGATAGGTCTTTATAGAAGTATGGTGAAGGATCACTTGGAATAGGGGACAACTAACTTAGCTAATCCACTGGTCTAGGAGTTTGATATGGGCATAGGGCCATCACTATTTTCATGGAAATAATTGAATAAGTGATAACCAGAATAGCCTGGTGTTTTAGCATCTCTAATATATGCATAATTATCTCCTAGTTATATATCATTTACCTTTTTCCCTTGATTGGATCCCGGGGATAGTTGAATGAGTTATTCTAAATAGTTCCTCTTCCATTTAAGCTCATCATCATCACCACTCTTCCCGCTGGTAGAGGCAACAATTACTGGTCTGCTCTTACTATCTGGTGTAAATTGTAACTGGTCAACTTTCCTTTTACACTGATTTTGAAACAAATATACTAAAAACCCACACTTCCAACTGTGAATCACTTTATAACTCAAACCTTCCACACTAATAATCACACTCTGGATTCTGAATGAAGAAATTTCTCTCTTCACTTGCAAATCCTGATAACTCTATTCTTACTGAAAATGCTAATCACCTATGCAAATTTTGAGCTCTATAAACTTGGAAATTGGTAAAATGAAATGAATAATGGTAATTCCTATTAATGCACCAATCTCTTTCATGAATTTTTAATTTAGTCTTTTTTGTCTTTACTTCTACGTGTTGTGAAATCAATTCTTGCTCCTAGTCATGGAATTCCAAACTGACAGGTGATCAATTTCAAATGATTACTTTTCTTATAAAAACCTTATTATATTCAAAAGGACATCAAGATTTTATTCTATTGGCTCTTTTAAAATAGCTCAGCAACTTTCAAATATGTAACATGGTGCGGAGAAAACCTCATGTATTAGCTTGATCTTACTCTGGTTTCTTTTAGAAACTGCATGATTGTGTGATCTCCTTATCGCAGAGAGTTATCCTTAACTCTAGTTATTTACTGATACTTAATGACCACTACATGATCATCAATCTGCTCAACAATTATCTCTAATCACTGAGAAAAATCACTTAACTCTCATTCTCTTCGAGACTCCACGACTTAAGGCTTTAATAACTCATCTTGAAACTTGGGTTTCTCTTAGAGACTATGCAACTATGTAATCTCCTTGTCGCTTTAAGATATCATTTACCCTAATTTTATTTTGATATTACGCGACTATCACACGATCATATTTTAATCAGACAGCCTGCGTGTAATCTCGTTTACTTTCTATACTTTTATTTTCTCATCTGACACTTTGCGACTACCATAGATCTACCTTCTAATCTAACAGCTTGTGGTTAATCTCCATTGATTTTCACTTAACTGTAGTTTACTTTGAGACTTCACGACCTAAGCAGTCTCCATATCGCGAAAGTAAATTCTTTACCTCTAGTTTGCTTCAAGACCTCCTAACTAACTCAATTATTTAAAAGATTTAGCCACATGTCCCAACCTGAATTATCATCGCTAAATCAATGCAATGTTCTTTGACTTTTTGACCTTCAAAGGCAACTACACACTATCCACAAGATTTTCTCTTTTTTACGGCTCAGATCTTCTCGCTGCAAACACACTTAAACTTTACTAAACTCATTTTTAAGCGTAGTTCTTATTGCAACATCATGACCAATTGAATCTCATTGTCGCTTTAAGAAATCTCTAACTCATAGTTTCCTTCCCAATTTAACAATAGCCATTAGATATCCTTTTTAATCGAATAGTAGTCAGGATATCTCTTTATCCTTTATCTATCTAAAACATTTTATCATGACTTCACCTTGCCCATATGATCTATCTTTCATCTCACGGCAGTCGCTTAATATCCCAATCTTTAACCTAACCATTAATTTTAAAAGAGATCATGTGACTGAAGGTTTTTAACCAACCTGCTAACCCTTGTTTCTTTGCGAGACACTGCTACTGAGTAAACTTGAAGTCGCTCATACATTTCTTAACTCAAGAGTTTTCATTGAGACTTTGCAACCACTGTAGGATTAAAAATTAGATCGACAGCTATCTCTTAATCTCAAATCTTTTAACTTAACTCACATTTCTCTTCACAATTATGCAACTGAATCAGACTTCAAACTAATCTTAACCCAACTTATAACTGTGATCACCTTTCGAGACAACATGACTGAGTAAACTCAAAGTCAGTAAAAGAATTCTCTAACTCTGGTTTTCAAAGAGACTCTCCGCCAACCACAGGATCAAGATCTATATCTACAGCTTGCGTGAAATCTCATAAGGACTTAAAGCATATTCGCTTCTTATAGAGATAACATGACCAAAGTAATTTGCTAAGTCTTGAAAAGAAAAAGAATATTCTCAAATTATAATGAGGCATCGTGACCTAAGTGAATAAATATAAAATAAAACACATGACTTAAGTGATAGGTTTTGTTTGAAAAAAGTAACAGCGAAATAGAAATGATTTCGAAGAACTAGGGTTTTTCTTGGATAAGCATGAAAATTTAACCTAGGACTTAGGTTTTTGCATTCTTTGCTGATTTTTGGCTTGAAGATCATTATTTGCAGAGGGATTTCGACAACATTAGACAAGATTTTTAAATTTTAGGCATGAATATGACTGAGAACTTCAAAAAAATTACGGTAAGCTCCAAAATGAGAAATACAACCAACAGTGGCTCTATCTGAGGATGCTTAAATAAAATTTTAATGTAAGAACCATAAATCTCTGTTGTAGACCACACATACTATGCTTACTAACCTACTATTGAAAGGTAACACACAACAGAAAGAAACACACCTATATATATATATATGATATAAAATTTACTGTGCATGAAATTTTCATTTTCAACTGAAGAAAGGTTTCGAGAATTGTCCATGCACTGGAAATTAAAATTCTTCCTCATCCATATTCTTCAAAAGATATGAATATTTTCCAAAGCTCTGATAAATAATAAAGGAACCAAGCCATAAATATTCAAACTTATTTTTCTTCCCTTTATCTTCATCTCTCACATTCCACTGGAGTACTAAATCACCAGGCACAAATTTTTTGTTTCCTGCTCTCTTATCAAAAATATACTTCTTTTTTGTTGCAATTTTATGTTCTCCTTCTGACCTTCTCTTCTGATCTCATGAAGCTCTGCTAATTGCATGATCCTATCTTGCATTGGGTCAGACAACTCTAACTCTTCTTCTTGAACAAACTTGTATACTGGTAATAAATTGTTTATAGGAATTCTAGACTGTAAACCATATACAAGTTCAAAAGGTGACTTACCTATTGCTTTCTTTACTATTATTCTATCAGCCCATAGAGAAAGTTTTAATTTTGTGTGCCAAGATCTTTTGTTCTTTTCCAGGGTCTTCTTCAAAATCTTCAAAATGCTTTTATTGTTGGATTCTACTTGGCCATTTGCTTGAGGATGATATTGGGATGAATAAGACATCATGATCCCATATTCATCATAGAATTCCTTAATTTCATTTGATCTAAAGAACATAGCATTATCTATCACTGTAGGGACACCAAATTTGGTCAGAATATTTTCTAATAAGAAATCAATGACCACTTTTCTAGTTTCTTTCTTGGTGGGAATTTCTTCTATCCACTTTGTAAGATAATCAGTGGCAACAAGTATCCAACTGTGTCCTCCATTGGATTTGTCTGAAAATTCCCCAATAAAATCTATACCCCACATTGCAAAAGGTGCTTCAGCACTCACATGGTTCAATAACAGGGCACCTGAGAAATTCAAGTTATTTGAGAACCTTTGGCAAGGCTCACATTTTCTGAAAAATGCATGAGTATCCTTGAATAGACCAGGCCAATAATATCCATCCCTCAAGATTTTATGGGCAGTGGTCTTAGCAAAAAAAAATTCCTCCACATACTCCAGCATGCATTTCAACTAATACTTTCTCAGCTTAGCTCTAATCTAGACATAATAATAGTACACCATTTCTATCTTTCTAATACAAGTCTCCTTGAACCAGGGTGTATTTATGAGCTTGTAATCTGAGATTCATCTTTTGATTGTCTTTCATAACTTCAGGACACTTGGCATTCTTAAGATAATACATGATGTCAACATAGAAGGGTTGTCTCTCAATACTTGTTACTGTTGAATCTTGTATCACTATATTATTCACTTGTACTAAGTCTAGGTTTTCTTCTTCATAATTTTTTCTATACCTTTTCCTCTCACCAATTTAGTAATATGGATTTCTAAGTTAAATTCCTAAATTCTATTAATCCATTTACACCTCTTACCAATCACTTCTAATTGAGTAAGGATGTCCTTTACTACTGAATGAGGTACATATGCAAGTACTTTGGCACAAACCAGGTAGGGTCTGAATGATTTCACAACTTTTACCAAAGCATATTCCTGCTTCTCCATCATTTCAATGTTTAGCTCTGCAACTTGAAGAGATTTGCTAAAGAATGCAATAGGATGCTCAAATCCCTCTGCATATTTTTGAAGTAAAATAGCAGCAATAGTATGAAAGGATGCAAATGAGAATAAAGAAAAAGGATTACTGTAATTAGGAGATTTTAAGACATGGGCCTCCTGAACTTCTTTCTTAATTCTTTCAAAAGCTAGTTGAGCTTCTTCATTCCACAAGAATTTTGCATTTTTCTTCAATAACTTAAAAATTGGTTTGACAATTTCAGCAAAATTTGCAATAAATCTACTGACAAAATTAGATTTTTCCTAGGAAAGATTGTACACCTTTGATATTCCTTGGAGTAGTGACCTTTTGAATAGCTTCTATCCTTTCAGGGTCAATCCTTACTCCATCTTTGGACACTAAATGTCCCAATAACTTTTCTTCTTTAACTGTAAATTGACACTTTCTAGGATTCAGTGATACACCATATTCTAAAGCTTTATTGAAATTTTTTTCTAGATGTTCACAATGATCCCTTTCTTTCCTAGAAAATGCAGTCAAATCATCTTGGTAGATTACCATGAATAAATCAATAAAATATTTGAATGCAACATCCATGGCTCTCTGAAAATTTGCTCCTTTTATTAGTTCAAATGACATCTTAACATATACATAAGTTCCCCAAGGAGTAGTAAATTTAGTCTTAAACTATTTTGGTTCTTTAACTAGTACCTAGTTGTAGCATGTACTAGTACCTGGTTGTAGCCTAAAAATCTAGCCATCATTGATAATAGATCACAACCAGTAACCTTATGCCACATTGCCTCCATATTAGGTAGACAATAATTTTCTTTCAAGGATGCAATATTCACATTTCTAAAATCAGCAGACAATCTTATGTCACCATTCTTTCTTCTCACTGGTACTAGATTAGAAACCCAACTTGAATGTCTAATAGACTGGATAATTCCTGCATCTTTTAGTTTCATCAACTCATGTTGCATCTTAGGAGCCAACAATGGATTAATGAGTCTCTATTTATGTCTGAATGGTTTTACATCTGATTTGAGTGGGATTTCATGCTAGAAAAGGTCTTCCCTATAAGCTTTTAAATATTCATAAGACCATGCAAATACATGCTTATGTTTTCTTAATAATTTTATCAAAAAATTTCTGACATGGGAATCCAATCCTTTTCCAATATAAACTATATGAGGAGTGTTTCTAATCCTAAATTTATCTCCTCCAAATCCTCAATTTTAGCATTGATTATTCTTGATGAATGTTCACTCTGATCACTAAAAAATGCTTCTAGTTCTACCAATCCCTTAGGAATCTGATTAGAAATTAGTTGGACAACTTCATCCCCCAAAACACAATCCTTACCATCAATGACTTCAAATAAAGTATTACAATCTATGTGTTGGTCTTTGTAATGGTCTAGGCATTGAAGAAATCTAAGGATGTCTTGGTCATCTTCAAATACTTGCCAGTTGTAAATATTATCAGGGACAACTGGTCTTGTCTTGATCTCCACTATTGATACCCCATTTAAGGTCAAGTCATCAGTCTTCAAAGCAACATTAGCTAAGAAATCTGCCATAATATTTTTAGAACTTTCTATCCAATTTATATTGAAGGCATCAAAAGATTCAACTTGGTCCCAAATAGCATGCTTATACATTTTCAGTCTATCATTTTTCATGGCATTTTTGGACCTTACTTGGGCTACTACTAACTTTGAGTCACCATAAAATTTTAGACATTTTATTCCATGTTTGGCAACAATGTCTAGCCCTAAAACAAAGCTTCATATTCTAATGTATTGTTTGTACACTGGAAAGATAATAGGAAAGAATATTTAAATGTAGTACATTGTGGAGAGATAAGTAAGAATCCAACTCCTGATCCTTCTTTAGAACAGGCTCCATCAAAATACATTTTTCATAAACCATCATTCTATGTAGTAAATTCCTTCACTATAGGATCAATAGTCTTACATTGATGAGAACTCCTTTTTACTCTGAAATTCTCCATATCAATATAAACATAGTAGTTAATATTAGTATCTTCATGCAACTCTATCATATGAGGTGTCCTACCTTCTCTAGACACCTTTACATTATTCCCATCAATATTGAAAGTGGCATAAGACAAATCACACTTAATACTACCCCCCATTAAAGCACTCCATTTTTCTGGACAGCAACATGCCATAATGTGGTGGACTATCAACCACCATTACACTCATTGTCAATACTGTATCAGGGAATACAACTAATTTGTAAGGTAAGGCCTCAATGGCTCCAATAATAGGGATCTCTCTTGAATCCATATCTTAACACCTCCCATGAGGAGTATCTACTTGCAATCCCATGGATCTCATGATTTCTGTAGGCATGACAGTATTAGATGCTCCTAAATCTATCATGCAATTTTTGACCATCTTACCATTAATTACCAATGTTAGGAAAAAGGGATCAACAACCCCTGTAGAAGTATTTTTGTTTAGATAAATCTAAGGGCTCTCAAAAATCATCCCTTCAGGCTCCTTTTTCTTATTGTTAGAATTCTTTTCTACATATTCTAGTTTTTGAGGTTTCACTGGTGATACATTGTTCAACACTGAAAGGACCTTTTCTATGTGTTCTTTTATCCTCGTCATTTCTAGGAATGGGACCTTGACAATCATCTGAGATAAACATTGGCCTATATACACTGGAGTATATTCTACATCAGAGGTTTTAGGTTTTTCTATAATGATATTATTTTCCTCTATTTGAATGTTCAGACTAGGCTCTTCCTTATTGGATTTCTTATTTTCAACCTTGGGAGAGGAACCACTTTCTTCAGGCACTTTAGTTTTTCCTTCATGCACATCTTTTGGATCACTAGCTTTGTTTATAATTTTGACCTTAGGTTTGTTTACATTTTCCCTAGTTCCATCTCTTTTTGGTATATATTTGGCATCTATCTTATTTTCTTTGATGAAGATGCTTGATGGCTGACTACCCATATTACCCACAACTCTATTCCTTAAGTGGTAGTTATTTCTTTCTTTGTTAACTAGATCAGTAGTGATCCTAGCATTTTCTTCATTAGAGGGTTTTCTTATGGTGGTAGATCTTTGGCTATTCTATGCATAGCATCTTATATCATCAATTTCCTCTTCATCATTGTCAGATAGGAATTTTTGGTGATATACCTATGTTCTTCCTTGTGAACCATACATGTCATGGTTCTCAACTTGTTCTTTAGAATCTATATCAGAACATGCATAGGCATTAGTCATATCACATCTATTGTGATCACATAGCTCATCTTCTTCACATTATTTCTCTTCATTAGAAATGATATCTATGACTACAATACAAAAATTAGGGTTGTGTGGGGCTTGAAAAACCTTACACCAGTAAGTGTCACTGCACATATTCACAACATTTTTATGTAGAGGGTCAAGGGTCCTACTTTTTGATTTATCTTTTCTTCGTGAAGAAGTCGGCTTTCCATCTTTGAGCTAGGTACCATAAGGATGATTTTTCATCCTATTTTGTGGGTTATAACTATTATTATAAGATGGTCTATTATTTTGTGGAGCCTTGTACTCTTTATATTCAGGTTCTTTGCTCCTACTAAAATGAGCATCATCTCTTCTACCCATTTTTCCTGACACCCTTCTGTTCATCTCCATGTTTACTGCTATTTTATATGCATCTGTGAGACTTATAGGATTTTTATCTCTAAGAGCATAACCCATTTTTGAATCAAAAGCATTTAGGTATGTAGCCAAACATACCTTTTCATCCAGTTTGATTTTTTGAAAGAGCTTGTGCATGGCTCTCTGAAACCTTATGTTGAATTCAGTAACCTATTCATTAAAATTATTATTTATTTTATTGAATTCATTTAGCAAGAACCCTTCATTAGTTTCTTCACCATACTGGTCTTTGAACAAATCTATCAATTCTTGCATAGATGCTACAAAACCATTTGAAAATCCTCTAAACCATTCTGTAGAATCTTCTACTAGGGATTGAACAAATAGTTTCATTAGGACATCTTCATGATTAATATTTTAATCATCTATGATATCTATGAATTCTCTTAAATTCACTTCACAAGAAATAACATTGTTTCCTGAAAACTTAGGGAGTTTTTCTCCAATATCATTAGGAACTACATTAGGATAACCAGGAATGCCAATAAAAGTGAATTGCTTGTACCTTTTTGGGTGCAGTGGCCTCCTTTGAAATTTTTCATCCTCCTGGAAAGAAGCAGTCTTGGCTTTTAAAGATGTAGTATTTTCACCACCGGCATAAGAATATTTAGAAGATTGCAAAAGGTCAGTCTTTTTCTTCATCTCCAAGGTAGCAGCTTCAACTTCTACCTTTTCCAGCATCTTTTCCATAGTTTCTTTCTCCCTTATTGATCTTTCAAGGTCAATGTCTAGCTTAGACATTTGTTCAGTCGGGATTTTATGAGCTTTTGGTTCCTCAACCTCATTTTTAGTAAATTTATTTTTCCTTTATCTCTAAAGGTTTGAGGACCTAAACCTTTGTGGGTGTTTGGAGTCTCTTGGTCTCTGTGAGACCTCTCAACATTTTTTGCAGCTTGATGTCTTAAAGATCTTCTTCTAAACTTATCAACATCTTTTTTCTCATGTTTTTTTCTTTTTAAGATATTTTTCTCTTTTCTTTTTTTGAATAAGGGATAACTGCCTCATGAGGTTTCTTTCCTCTTTAGTAAGCTCATCAGAAGGAACTTCAGATTTTGAGCTAATAGTGTTAGTTCCTTCTCTTTAACTAGAAGTAGTAGTATTTGCATATGTTTCTAATCCAAGGTCAGGGGCTTCTTCATACTCTTAGGTGTTCCCCTCATGACTGGATTGATTTGTATCCTTCCTTCTACTGTTGTTCTCTTCAATTCTTGGAGAAGAGTCATTAATATTGGCTTGGCTCTTCTTCGTCTCTCTCCAAGACATCTTTGTTATTGAAGTAGTTGGGATTCCATTGTCCAACTCAACTTCAGGATTATCTCTCATTCTTGACCTACTATTCGTATTTATAAATGTTTCAATTTTGCATTGATTACAGAGATTTACTTTTAGATTTGCCACCTAACACAAGTTTGGGAAATATGAATACTACAAGAATGACATAGATTGGCAAAATCAACTGTAAACTTGATTTAACCTTTTAAACACCAAAGATATTATGAATATAAATTTTAATTCCCCAGTAGAGTCGCCAATTTTTTAGTGCGACTCAAATGGGAAAACTCAATCTATAGTATTTGTAACTCAATCTTCTTCAACCAAAGTCAGAGATAATTCTCTTAAATCCCCAGCAAAGTCACCAATTTGTTAGGGATTTTTCATGCAATAACCTTAAAATAGTGTGAATTCTTACCCTTTTATATTCCCAATTTAGTCTATGCAAGAAAAATCCTAATTGATGAGGATTGGATAATATCCTCCTTCTTTTTTGAGGTCTACAAACTCAAGTAGGTATTACCTTTGAATGTTTACTGACTTGCAGTATCTATTACAATGGATTATGTCTTTTACTAGATTTCTAATTTCCTTTTACTATATCAATAGAGAAAAAAATATGAAAATGACTCTTATTAATCTGATAAAGAGCTTAATAAGCCAAACCATTTTCTTGACAATAGAAAACAATAATGTGATAAGGATTCTCATCCTTCTTCCTTTTATAGTTCAGTGAACTTAGGAGGGTTAACCTGTTGATTCTCTCTTGAAGGAATCATCAAACTAAATTTTATACTCTATAATAAAATTACTTAAAAATATATGCTTTTTATGAATGAAATGTAATTGATTGATTGATTTTAAATATTGGATGATGAAAAACAACTTGCCAAAACATAAACCAGTTCCTAATCCTATGGGAAATGAGTCAATCTCAAATGAAAATCCACAATTAGGTGATTAATGAAAATACATACAACCTAGATATAATTCCTTACAGATAATCCATTCACTCCTACAACTTTGTTATCAGATCTTAATACTAATATTCATCTTTCTTGGATCACCTGAAAGAATTACTCCTTCCTTGAAGGACCTCACAAATGACTTCACAATCACCTTGTAATTGATATATTTAAATGCCTTGCAAATTAAATATATAAAAGCTTGAAAAAAAATAAAAAGATATAATACAAGATATAGAATAGAGATATCAATGTATTTTATTAAATCTAACTACTTCAAAATACATTCAATAAACCAAAATGTATAGAGGCTCAGACAAAATTTAGTAGTCTGCCTTGTAATTATATTCCATCATCTCTAAAAAGTTACAACATGCTCTATATATAGTCTAAAACCATCTTGGAATCCTTAAGAAGTAACAATGCAACAAGCTTCAAATGGTCTAAGAACTAACCCTAAAAACATAGAAAAGGACAAAAAACAAGAAGATACCAAGTGGTGGAAGGACAAAAATGAAGAATGAAATCAAATTTAATCTGTTCTTCTTATGATTACCGGCACCTTTGTCTGTATATGTTCAAGAAAGCCTCTAATATTTTTAGCAAGACCTAGTGACCACCATTATAGGATAATTTACACTAGTCTTAAAGATAACTAACCTACATGTGCTCAAAGATCAGGTGCTAGGTGTCCTTCTACTCTTCATCAATAATTTCAAGGTCAACAGTGACATGCTTCTTCTTCTTGGGCTTTGTAAGAACATCCCATGTTGTGACATCATCCTCTGTAGGACAATTAAAGCTCTGAATGCTTTCAAGCTATGCCTTCTGCCTTTCCCATCTAGCATCTGTAATACTCTTGACATATATTATAAATTTATTGAAATCTATTTTAGCCTTAAAGGCCTCATCTAAAATCTTATTGTACATCTACATATCTAATTCACCATTGTCAGAAATATATACCTCTTTACTAGGTAGTAAACTCTCAAACTCAGTGATCCATATTCCTAATGGCTTGATTTGATTATCCTTTGTCCTAATTGTAGGCACAAATTTATTGTATTCAAGCCCAAACATACTAATTCTGACCTCTATATGATTTTCCTTGCCTTTGAAAAAGGGCAAGGTTACCCCAATATGTTCTATGTCTTCTCCAACCTGGGTTACAATCTCTAGAAAATATAATCTCAATGGTTGCAATGATGCTAACCTCTCAAATAATCTAGTTCTAACTGGCCATGTTGCAAAGTGGGCGTTTAAAATTGACACAACATTGTTCACTTCAACCTGCAAGCCAGGCAATTTTCCATAGGCGCCATATACTACATCAACTTTATCTTTTAAAATATTTACCCTATGCTACAAAATTTGCATTGGGGCTCCCAAAACAACTTCATTATTCTCTTTAATCACCTACTCTACTTTTGATGCAGCATACCTTCTATCTTCAGTCTGGATCTCAACATCTGTAACCTGCTTAGGTGAAGTAGGAGCAACCTCAGGCATCTTTTGCAATTTTTGAGATAAATCTGCAATTATCTTTTCCATTGCACTGATCTTCATCAGACCTAATTCTCTATCCTTGGCAATAAGACTTGTTTCATCAAATAACTTATTATATCTATGAGACATTTGTAGTTCCTTTGCCTCATTCAGGTGAGAAAAATGGGTCAAGGCTTGAGAAATCGCAAGGTCTCCTATATTGTGAATAGACCATATTATCTTGTCTCCCTCCATCTTCTCTTGAACATTAATCAGTGATGGATTTTGATTCTTAGGAGCAAGAGACCACAATTCTAGGGTTTGAGATTTAGAATCATAGCCACACCCTTTGATCATCTCTCCTATTTGTGTCTCTGTAGAAATCTTGACATCAGGCATCATTCTGATTTGATCTATAATAAAGGTTGAGGCCAAGTCTCATCCTTCTACCAGTAACATACCACTTGACTTCACAATTTGTCTTGCCTCATTAGGATTCATATTCTCAGGCTCTGGGTCATATTCTTGGAGGTCTTGTAATGGCCTCTCCTCCTTTTGATTTCAATTTTGCTCCAACTTTCTCTTATTTAGCCCATATAAGGAACTCATTGAAATCCTTAGTCTTAATGAACTCATCACCTTTCAGGAAATCCTCTTGCTGTAATTCCCTTTCATCTTGGCATAGTATGACGAGAATCTCAACATTGTCATCAGTGGCCTCCCTCTTTTTCTTTCCTTCTCTTATCATTTTTCTTAGTTGGTGATCATAAGCACTAGTGCCTGTGAATAGGGAATCAATTTTATCCTTTTTCTTCTTCTGTGTTTTTGCAACATAAGGATCTCCTACTTCCACCCTTTGTTGCTTTTGTGGAGGCTCTACATCCAGCTCAGCCTCATGTACTTTTGTCAAGTCAATAATATTTTCCTCATTATAAGGTGGTTGATCCTGGGGTGGTGGGCTATGTATGGAATAGCTACTGTTGTACTCTGATGATGATTTCTTATTGGGACCTCTATCCTTGTCTTCAATTTGATCTTCGATCTGATTACTGAGTATGCCATGTGACTCAATCATCTTCTCTATTTTTTGCAAATAGGGCATAACTGGGAAATATCCAACAAATGGGATCACTTTCTTCTTTAATTTCTACTCCAGATTCATCAAATCATGATACTCTGTCAATCTTGCTACAATTACATCCTCTTCAACGATGTTTCTAATCAAATCCTCTTCCTCATAGGGTTGATGCCTTTTGGTAATCAGAATTGTAGGTGTTAAAAGTTTCTTGGCACTTTCTATAAAGCCCTCTGAATCAATATATCTATACAGGGAAACATTCATCCTATAGTGGCTCAACCATCCATTGATAGGGTCATAGGCCCTCTTTCCAATTTTGAAATCAAAGGAAATGAACTGCCTTAGTACAAAGGTCCCTTTCCTGTGTGAAGCTAAATGCTCCCTATCTATTATCATAAGTTACCACAAAAACTCTATGATTGCAATTCTGGGTGGCACTCTATAAGGTAATATATGTGGTGGCTGTGAAAAGCCATATACTCTGATCAATGTGAAATTTTGGTAACAATAGAAGTAGCCCCAGTTATGATCTCCATTCCATTTATCTACAAATTGGCAGGTTCTCAATAATTGTAATAACTTCACTAGAAGTCTGGTCATATCCACCCCTAGATTTCTCAACAATGGGTAAACTACCCAATTCTCAAATGCACACAACTCATTTTCCCTAGAAGTGTGTTTTCCATACCCTTAACCATTGTTGTACAGGGTTGATCTATCCATGATAGAATCTTCTAAGTTGAAAATTTGATTGGTCCATAATGTTGAAGTTGTAAAACATGATGAGATGCATAAGCAATGAATACTACAGGAACTTAGGGCTTCCTACCTTGTTCTCAATATTAACGTATCCTTGGTGCATCTTGTCAATTACATACTGGATGTAATCATAATCAATACTTACATAAGGACTCTACAATTCTAGAATTATCATCAGCATGTCTGATGATACCCTTTCCCTTCCACTATCTCTACCTAAGACTCTGCATAGGGCATATGAGATGTATTTCATATAAAAAGCTAGGTCTTTATAGAAGTATGGTGAAGGATCACTTTGAATAGGGGAAATGTAGTTCCTAGTTCCCTTTGGTGTGTGGGCTTGGATCAACTTAGATACATTACCAACCTCTCTAGTATAGCTAGTAGCTAGGGCTTTCAAATTTATCTCTGTGGAGAAAGGGTTATATATATCAAAAGATTTCATGAATGAAGCTCGATCCAAGGTCACTAAAACAGTGCCATCATCCTTCTTGATGGTCTTTGAAACTTTTTTATATCTACTAGCTAGCTCTAAAATCAAGTCCACATCTATAAATGCATCAGGGACAACTAACTTAGCTAATCCACTGGTCCAGGGGTTTTATATGGGCATAGGGCCATCACTATTTTTATGGAAATAATTGAATAAGTGATAACCAGAATAGCCTGGTGTTTTAGCATCTCTAATATATGCATAATTATCTCCTAGGTATATATCATTTACCTTTTTCCCTTGATTAGAGCCCGGGAGCAATTGAATGAATTATTCTTAATAGTTCCTCTTCCATTTAAGGTAATCATCATCACCGCTCTTCCCGCTAGTAGAGGTGATACTTATTGCTTTGCTCATACTATCAGGTGTAAATTCTAACTGATCAGCTTTCCTTTTTCACCGATATTGAAAAAAATATACTCAAAAACCTCAATTCCCACTGTGAATCACTTTATAACTCAAATCTTCAGCACTAATAATCACACTCTGGATTCTAAATGAAAAAACTTCTCTCTTCACTTGCAAATCTTGATAACTCTGTTCTTACTGAAAATGCTAATCGCCCATGCAAATTTTGAGCTATGTAAACTTGGAAACTAGTAAAATGAAATGAATAATGGTAATGCCTATTAATGCACCAATCTCTTTCATGAATTTGCAATTTAGTCTTTTCTGTCTTTACTTCTACGTGCTATGAAATCAATTCTTTCTCTTAGCTGTGGCATTTCAAACTGACGGGTGATCAATTTCAAATGATTACTTTTCTTTTAAAAACCTTATTATATTCAAAAAGACATCAATATTTTATTCTATTGGCTCTTTTAAAAAAGCTCAGCAACTTTTTAAAAATGTTGTCATATACTCTTCATTCTTATTGGCTATCAAATATGTAACATGGCACAGAGAAAACTTCATGTATTACCTTGATCTTACTCTGGTTTATTTCAGCGGCTATGTGACTGTGTAATCTTGTTGTTACAAAGAGTTAACCTTAACTCTATTTATTTACTGAGACTTAACAACCACCACACGATCATCTTTCTGATCAATGGTTATCTCTTAATCACTGAGCAAAATCACTTAACCCTCATTAACTTTGAGACTCCACGACTTAAGGCTTTAATAACTCATCAACTTGAAACTTGGGTTTCTCTTAGAGACTACACAACTGTGTAATCTCCTTGTCACTTTAAGATTTCATTTACCCTGAGTTTCTTTTGAGATTACACGACTATCACACGATCATCTTTTAATTGGACGGCCCACGAGTAAACTTGTTTACTATCTGTACTTTCAGTTTCTCATCTGTGACTTCATGACTATCATAGATCAGCTTTTTAATCTAATTGCTTGCGGGTAATCTCCATTGCTTTTCACTTAACTGTATTTTACTTCAAGACTTCATGACCTAAGTATTCTCCATGTCAAGGAAGGAAATTCTTTACCTCTGGTTTGCTTCGAAACTTCCTAACTAACTCAAGTCTTTGAAATATTTAGCCACATGTCCCAACCTGAATTATCATCACTGAATCACTGCAATGTTCTTTGATTTTTTAACCTTCAAAGGCGACTACACGCTATCCATAGGATTTTCTCCTTTTTAAGGCTCAGATATTCTCGCTGCAAACACACTTAAACTTTACTAAACACATTTTTAACCATAGTTCTTATCGCATTATCATGACCCATTGAATCTCATTATCGCTTTAAGAAATCACTAACTCATATTTTCCTTCCCAATTTAACGCCAGTCATTATATCCCCTTTTTAATCAAATGGTATTCGGGATATCTCTTTATCCTTTATCTATCTGAAACCTGTTATCACGACTTCACATTGGCCATAGGATCTATCTTTCATCTGACGCCAGTCGCTTAATCTCCCAATATTTAACTTAACCATTGATTTTAAAAGAGATCAAGCGACTGAAGGTGTTTTACCAACCTGTTAACCCTAGTTTCTTTGTGAGACACTACTACTGAGTAAACTCAAAGTCGCTCATACATTTCTTAACTCAATATTTTTCATCGAGACTTCACAACCACCGTAGGATTAAAATTTAGATCGACAACTATCACTTAATCTCAAATCTTTTAACTTAACTCACATTTATCTTCATGATTACGTGACTATATGAAACTTCAAACTACTCTTAACCCAACTTGTAACTCTTATCACCTTTTGAGACAGTGTGACTGGGTAAACTCGAAGTTGCCAAAAGAATTCTCTAACTCAGGTTTTTTCAAAGAGACTCTCAGCAAACCACAGGATCAAGATCTGTATCTATGACTCGCATGAAATCTTATAAGGATTGAAAGCATATTTGCTTCTTATAGAGACAACATGACCAAAGGAATTCGCTAAGTCTTGAAAAGAAAAAGAATATTCTCAAATTATAACAAGACATCATGACCTAAGTGAATAAATATAAAATAAAACACACAACTTAAGTGATCGATTTTCTCTGAAAAAAGTAAAAGAAAAATAGAAAGGATTTCAAAGAACTAGGGTTTTTCTTGGAGATGCATGAAAATTTAACCTAGGACTTAGGGTTTTTCACTCTTTTCTAATTTTTGGCTTGAAGATCATAATTTGCAGAGGGATTTTGACAACATTAGACTGGATTTTCAACTTTTAGGCATGGATATGACTAAGACCTTCAAAAAAATTATGTCAAGCTCCAAAACTGGAAATACAACCAACAAAAACTATTCTCAAAATCTATGCATACCTTGTATGCCTGTGATAAGTCTTCATCATCTTTGTATAGACCATTGAAAGCATCCACCCCAATACTTTGTAGTTGAATCTCCTACATTGTCATCATCCTTCTACTAAGGGCATGTACTAATTTTTTAGCTTGACCCTTCTTATGTTTAATGGTGAAGGTATAGGACTCCAAGTGCTTCACCCATTTCACATGTCTATGGTTCAACTTTTCTGGTGAATTAAAAATGCTCAAAGAGTGGTTGTCAATATAAACCACAAATTATTTAGGTAAGAGGTACTGCCTCTACTTCTTTAGGGCCTACACCATAGCATATAAGTCAATATCATAAGAGGAATAATTCCTCTTTTCTTTGTTCAACGTTTCACTAAATAAAGCCACAAGACTCCCTTCTTGACTCAACACAGTTCCTATAGCCACATTGCTAGCATCACACTCAATGGTGAATAAATTATTGAAAGTAGAGAAAAACAAGATAGGTTGAGTGGCTACCCTTTTCTTAAGGAATTCAAATCCCTTTTCTCCTTCATTTGTCCAAATAAACCTTGCCTTAATTCCTCCTTTGATGGAGTCTGAAGTGGGTGAGAAAATTCCACTAAAGTTTCTAATGAACTTGTTGTAAAATGAAGCCAATCCATGGAATTTCCTTACATCTCCTACATTCCTAGGAGTAGGCCAATTGAGAATGAAATGAATTTTGGAGGGGCCCATCTTAAAATTCTTAGAAACACTGAGAGGGGGGGGTGAATCAGTGTTTGTTTATTAATTACTTTTTAGCAACTTAAACATAAATCAAACATACATAGAATGAAGCTTAACATAAGAACTCATAACACATGATATGATTATGGGGAAACCTTGATCAGAGGAAAACCCTGGTGGGAATTAGTACTCACAAATATTGTACTAGGTATAATGAACCTGTTAAAGTTCCTTTGCCCTGTTAGAAGCAGTCTTTACAATTTGAGTACAATGACCTGGTTAAAGGTCTAACCCTATTATGAGTCTTTTACAAAACCATGTTAAAGGTATATGGCTCACTACCTAGGCTCACTACCCAATAGGATGAAGGCTACAACCTTCTGAAAGATGATATACACTATATCAAAATGAACTAGTGTGATGACACTGCTGTCTGATCACTTCCGTGTATGCATGAATGCTCTTACTCTCTTAAAGAGATATATCATATACTAACTTCATTGTACTACACTTTCATATCTTCCTCCTACATGATAATTGACGCATGTAACATAACTTTACATTACATACTTATATGTTTATATCTGAATAGGCGTGACCCAAAACAAAACACTAGTCGGCCCTAAAACAAAATATACAATGCTTCCAAACAAGTCGGTTCAAGCGTGTTTACTACAATGTTAATTACATCATTACAAACATAGAACCCAAGATGCTTAGCCATTACATTACAAAATAATTCACGCTGATCAAAATAGTAGTCGGCTTCCATGCTTTGTCTTCTGGACTCCTGGTCTACTGATCTACCTATAAATTTTTTGTACTATTGTTCCATACTATGCATGTCTAGCTCTAGCATGTACACATGCCATACAACATATATCTAAATGTGCATATGCTGACTCGATCTCTCGCACGTGCGCTGATGTGCTGATCGCTGAGTATCTCTGTCTACCCTGTTTTCATACTTAGTCATTTATCTTTCATGATAGAAACTAAACATGACTTTGTTTCCATGACGACAACACAAAATGAGTCATGCATCCTTAGGAAGTCAACTTTCCAACAATCTCCCCCTTTGTCATTTATGGAAACAAAGGAATGTGGCCAAGTTACTCAAAATGACTTAACACAAAAAATGACTTGTATATCATAACATCTTATTGATATATACATATGCTTTTCCACATATACACATTCTATATTACTCCCCCTTTGACATTAATGACAAAGGTGTACAAAAACCAGTAAGTATTCTGCATACTTACTCCATGTAAACTTCAGGGTATACAATTTGAAGAGATTGAATCTCTTTCTACCAAAATACTTTCATAGCATCAATTGTCTGAAGATGCACGCATAGGGCATATGTCAGTTTTTCCATTTTTATCAGATCCATGCAAGGACCTTCATCATATGTCACCATGGTGTCATCAATCTGGTTAATGTTCTCATTTAGGACTGCTAGAGATGGCGCAAGTGCATTTCTCAACTGGGTTTGTCTTATTCTTATCTTGTTGATTTCCAATTTTGCCTTCTCAATTTTATCCAACTATCCTTGATAGACATTATTGCATGTGTTCATGTCTTGCATGGATGATTCAACTAATTTTCTGATGCTATCCACCATTAACTCTGCCTCTTCTACCTTTTTGGTGTGCTAAGAGGTGAACTTCACTCTATCCATGCAGTTGGCTATGACTTTCTTGCCTTTAGCTGCCAACTCTTTCAGTATGGATTGCCCAATTTTTAAGGAGTTCAAGTCTAAGGTAAAGTTCTTTACCAAATCATTCAGTCTCTCCTTCTTGTATTCATCTTCTGCAATCTTAGTAGAAGAGTCTACTAAGCTTATAAAGTGTGATTTGAAGTTTGAAAAAATGTTATCCACATCTTCAACTGATTAGACTTTAGCTACTTTCTGATCAGCAAGCACTAAGTCATTCAATATGTTTACTGTTTCCAAAAATCGAGGATTTCTCATCACTTGTTTCTCTTTTTTCTTTTCCATAGCAAGAATGTTGATCTTAATTAGGTCTTCTTCTCCCCATGCATCTAGACTTGCTGAATCAAGAGTTAACCTTGACAACAATGAGGTAGATGGTTGAGTGGATGGTGAGAATATAGTATTCTGACTTGTATACATGCATTCAACCTTTACTGGTATCTCTTTTATTGGTGTCTTATCACCTTGAGTATCATCTTAAGTATCTTCATTTTGATCATTGATGGGAACTTCATCTTGTTGTGCAGAGGTATCATTAGTGCACATTTATTTAGTGCTTACAAATGCCTTATCAACTTTGTCCATATCTTTTTTAGATGCAGTCATGGATATCTTGACATTGTCAACTACTACAGTGTCTTCAGAGTCTTTATCTGTGTCAGAAGTTATTGTCACTATGGGTGCTGAATCTGGAGTAACTTTTGCTATAGGTGTCATTGGTGGATACATGTGTCTATCTATAAACACTTGTGCAAATGCCTTTTTAGTCTCCTTACCTATCTACTCATACTCTTTGTTCATAATCTGTAAGGTCCTTGTCTTAGTTCAGAGATGAGGCTTTGCCAGATCTAATAATATAGCCTTCTCATCATGCGATCATATAGGGAGAAGAGTATCCAATGTTTCTTCTCTAATCTTCATGTCTTCCTCTATTGCATGTCTTTTCATAATGTCTAATAAGTTCCATAACTGATCTGGTATCAGTGTCTTGAGTTCAAGAACTGTCTTCTTAAACTTGATCATATGAGATATGATCATAGAATGTATCTTAGTCTTATCAATTTCTTGATATTTTTCATAGACTTTAGAAAGTGTATCTAATCTCCCTTCATTTACAATCATGTTCCTCAAAACATTTAGACTAGGTCTAAATCCTACCTCAGGAGGAGCTTGAGTATTTTTTGCTTTTCTCTGAGTGTTCCTTGAGGATGGGTGATTTGTGGGTGCCTATTTTCTTCCTCTAGTCTTCTTGCTTGGTGTAGATAGTGGAGATGAATCTAAGTCAATGGTGGTAGAGGGCACAGAGGTGCTCTCTACTTTCTTCTTCTTCTAGATATGTTCATCTTTCTCAAGTTCTTTTTCTATCTTGGCATCTCTTGCTTTGTCAAGATCTTCTTGAGTGACTCCATGAACTTTCAATATGTTAGATGTAATTATGGATGCTTTCCTTTTATTATTAGCACTTTGTAACATAGTATCCACTTCATTGGTCTTCTCTCTATAGGTACCCCACCTAGGCTCATTGGGATCTTTGGGCGTAGAAATAGAACTTGCACATATCCTTCTAACACATGTTCTTCCACTTCATAACCAAGAGGATGAATCCATTTGGTTCTAGGTTCCATTACCTCCATGCATGTGCAATCTGTTTCTACTATGAAACATATGGTATCCTTATATTTGTCAACTATCTTCTCAGATAATCTGAACCTATTATGCATTTTGATCCCGAATGTCTTTATATCCATATCCATGGCATCCCTTGCACTGCTCTCTAAAGTGACCTTAAGAGAAATCTGAGACATTGTGGGTTTGCTCCTGTCTAGATAAAGGTTTGCAACCTTTCCAACTATATGG